>JANHFX010005830.1:0-14685 GCA_027560015.1 Chloroceryle amazona | reverse complement strand
AAAATAGTATTAAAAAATAAGACCATTTACAACAAATTATCATGCACTAGACAGTTCCTTCAAATGCCTAGAAAATTACCTCACTTCTAAAGTACTAGGTAGGATGTGGAGAAACAGGAAGAAAAAAGATTTCATTTGGAAAGACAAACACATGACAGAGTTGTAGACTAAGTCAAGTTGAAAGTGACCCTGGGAGGTGTTCTAACTCAAAACAAATTAAATTCCAACGATTTCTCAAATAAATTGTTTCTACACTACTGTAGAAAAGGCATCCGAAACTGACTTGCATCAACACAGTGGTAACAACGACATCAAAAGCATTCCAAATGGAGCTTGAAAAGCTCCCTCTCTAGAGGGAGAAAAATATGGGGATATGAGGGATGGGGAAAAAAAACACAGGGAGGAGGAACTTGTCCAGAGGCTTAAACATTAGGAGAGATCTGAATAATATGCAACATAAAGCAGTCTGCCAACCAACAGACTTTTTCCTAAGACATTAATTTGGTGAAAAGTGGAAGTTTCCACCCTCACTGTTAAGATCAACCAAATTTGATAAGCAGTAAACGGCCAGACAGAAATGTGACAGGATATAATATTATCTATTGCAGTATTACATCTCAAAGTGAAAATGGGAGGCTGGAAAATTATTGTATAGGTCTGCAGAACTTTCTCTACCAAATAGAGACCTAAAAGACAGCTTACAGTAGGTAAAAGCTTTAATCCAATGGGTAAAAAAAAAAATAAAAATCAACATATGAAAAAGCCCAGACTGTTCATCATAGAAGCAGCAAGCTCAAAATTGCAAACTGCCTTTAGCTGAGCCTGGGGTATGAAAAAGTCTTCTGTATGGAAATGTGAAGAGGAGGAAAGGAAAACTGTGAAGAGAAGACATCACTAATACTGGTCTTCTCCTGGTTTGTAAAAAAGGGTCTGCACCAGGAAGCATGCAGACTCATGAAAGATTATTTTGAGTTAGAATATATTGCAAGTACTACATCCCTAAGCCAAAATGCCTATTTATATGGGGTGCAACAAGCTCCTCCTTGCTATATACTACACTGAATCTGTACTGACTACGCTATGAGATTCCTGAAGACAAAAAGATTAGGTTTTTTTTAGTTCCAAGTTGCTCACAATCATGTATTTTTGAGAAGTGCTCTCTTGGATGGGTAATAAAGAAGCTCTGGGACCCCTCAAAAAATAATTGGGAACTGTTTTAACAGTACAATTACACAACTGCTTTTTGGGTCTAACCACCAGTTCTCCTCTGATTACAGTAAATGCCTAATAATCACTTGGGAACTGGAGGACTTCTCATCAACACGATAAGCAACCAACTGACAAACAAATGAGTTCTAACAAGCATAATCACACAGGTACAAAGTAAATGTGTGCTAGAAATCAGATGGTTCTAACCAGCGTTTACAAGTTTCCATCTGACAATGGTTAGCATTTATGAAGGTAGAAGTCTTTAGGGTATTATTACCTGGGTTGATTTAAATCTTGAGAAGATCCTATAAAATTCTCATTAACAAAATGAGTACTTGTTAGAGGCACCTTGATAGAAATTGAACAGTTGAGAGAATACAGATCCAACTAGGGAGACCTTCCAAATGGATGTGCTGCCACAAAACAATGTGGACATTCAGTCTTCAGACATGCCATCGCTAAAACAAAACACTGCATGAAGACACAGGCCCATCTCTGCAAGAGCATATACTACATGCAGGATTCAAGCATCTAGCTCCTAGCATGAGAGCCACAAAGATATCTTTAATCTTTTAAAACATTAGAAGTGGGTACTTACATTTTTACCTACAAAGGCGCCCTTGATATTTAACCACACCGATGCCATTTTGACAGGAGTGAACATCTGGTTCCTTCAAGATCTTAACACATCCTGACTGAATTCAGCTTTTCACAAAACATTTAAGTATTTGTAGGAGGAGCACTACATTCCATCTGGCAGCTGCCTGTATACTGGCTCAGAATGCTAGAGATGTGGGCCTAAAGCCTCCTCAAGCCTGAAGAGATTGAAACCAACATCCCTTATCACTCTTTCAAGTGCCTTAACAACCAAGCTGATTGTATATCAAAAGCCAACAGGCTTCTGCCTGATAAAGCTATGCTGCAGGGAAGAACTGAAGATCCAGTATCCCTGCAAGAGGGAAATGAAGTGTATATATAGAAGTTCATAACTTATTGGAACATTCCTAGAAAAGAGGAAGAAGAAAATTCAGGTGCTGGTTCCTGTTTCTGCAATGATTGTTTCATGAAAATTTGATAGAAGAGCTTTGTCAGGTAATTCTTGTCAAGAACTCCTGCTTCGTCAGAAAGAAGGAACTGTGCTAGAAGCCACTTTGTGGCCACAACAGCAAGTTTTACTTTCCCTCTATTAAAAACCTGATTTGTCAAAGCTAGTGAAGAGTGTCTGCTTGGATATGAATTATTCTTAGTAACCCTCATATCCACTTCCCAGAATGGCAAGAAGAATGATATGGGGAACAGCAGGCTGGCGAGATTGACTCCAGTCTCCAAGAAATTATGACAAACCCTCCTGGAAGCCGGTTCCCAAACTATAAAGATTAAGGGGATAGACAACGTGGATTTTCCAAGGACAAATTATGCCTGACCAATCTGTTTGCCTTCTGTGATGACATGTCTGGCTCTCTGGACAAAGATATGGCAATGGATGTTGCATTATGTTAGTAAAACAAGGCTTCTGACACAGTCTCTCCTAACATCCTTGCACCCAAATTAGGCAGATGGGGTCAGAATGTGTGGATAAGGATGATGTCTTGTTGGACAGAAAGCTAACATGCTGAGCAGGCTTCTCAGGACAGGAAAGATATTGACATAGGGAACCGAGACTAATGGAGGGCCATCCTGATGGTTCAGGGGCTGCAGCATATGATGCAGGAGAAAAATCTAAGAGATAGTTCAGCCTTAAGTGAAGGCTGAAGGGAGATCCTACTGCTGTTCACAGCGATGTAATGGCAGGGTAGAGAGAAGACAGACTCTTCTTAAAGGTACAGCCAGCACTACACTGTACAGCAACACACTAACTATGGAAACAGAGAGAATTCCATCCTTCAGAAGAAAGGCAGAATTATTACCCCAGGAAGTTGTCGACAGAATAGCATGCTTGAATTCCCACCCGATTTTGGCTGAGAATATGCAAGGCCCTAAGGAGAAATTCGCATCCAAATGAAATGAAAAAAAAAAAGATAAAAAAATACTGATATTAGAAATATTAAGCATACCACCAGGCTAAAGACCAAAGGCAGTTTATCATTCATATGAGAAGCCCCTAATGACAAAGATAATAATAAAAGTAAAAAATAATGCTTATGAAAATTTGAGCATAATTTAGTTCTGTCCTAGCTAGTCAATGAAGCTGTCATATCTGGTTAATATCACAAAATTCTTTTAATTAACAAATAAGGGTATGTGCCTGTTATGCCTTTCATACATTTATAGAAGTGGGAAGGGGGCAACCCATAAAATGCTATTCCCAATCTTACACACATAGTGTTACGTACATGCTGATGGAGAGATGCACGCAAATTTAAAACCCTGATTGCTACAAAATGCTAAGTATCTTAGCTAATAGTTTTAGGTCACATCATTTAGAACTGCAGAAAGTCCATTCTTCCAACAAGTCCATTCTTCCAACTTCCAACAAGTCCATTCTTACACAAGTAACAATACATTTTCATCCACAGATGAGCACTGGGTGCTGCAAGTAAAGCATGTGCCTTAAATTCAAGCTTAATTCAAATATATTTGAGGACAGACATACCAAAAATAACCCAAAGAACTTTAGGCAGCTGTCCAAGTCATTATAAACAGAACAAATTAGCATTTATTGTTAATCATGAGACACAAAACACCTAGCCCTTTTAACTGTTTTACATTTCAAACCGTAACACAGGATTTCTGGTATTAAAATACGCTCATAGGACTCCATCTAGTGGTCACACAACTTTCAGCTTTCTGAAGCAGAAGTGGTTATTCTGGGCTCTTAAATAACTGATAAGATGACCACAACACAAAGTTGTTATTATTATTACAGAGCTACAGAACAAGTGACTAATTACAGGATATTGTTTTCAGAAACACTGATGAAACCATGCCAGAATGAATAATGGTCAACAGTTGAACAGGCTAGAAGGGGGGTGGGCAGGGATAGTTAAAACACAGTTTTTCAACTGTGTTCAGGGAAGAGCAACAGAAACTTCAGGGCTCACACATCCCTTTAATCCCTCCTTGGCAGTTATTCAGATTCAGGTCTTTCTCCTTCCCTTTGTTCCTAGTTCAGTCAGGAACAAGCTCCAACTTCCCCTCCAGCAGTCCATGAGGTGCCAAAATACTATGCTGAAAGTATTGTTCCTTGAACTTTACCAGGAAGACTTTTAGAGCAGGATATTTTCTCTCCCCTATTAGAAATCTAGTATTTCATGAAAAAATTTACTGGATCATGCAGCATGGTCTAGCTGGGAAAAAAATAATATAGAACATTATTGAACCATCTACAACACCAGTCAAGTAATTCCAAGGTGATAACAAGCCTGACAAGCAAGAATCCCAAGACAATTTCTGAAGGAAACTAGAATAGCATCCTTCAAATACTTATGATGTGGGCATCTCTTCATTAGCCCGAATATTCTTTTTAAACCCACTGACATTTGAGGTCCAACATGAATTTATAATTCCTCTTGGACTAGCAAACAGTAAGAGTGAAGCCCCCTTGAACCTTCCTTAAAGGCAAACATATTACTGTGATTTTCAGCTGAAACACCTATTAAATAAGATGAGGTTACATTGCTTATTGGTGCCAGTGCAAGTGGGTGCAAACAGCCTGGCAGAAAGAAGTCTGAACCACCACTTATCATCACTCTACTGGGGCAAATGAGGAACGAGCTAGGTAAAAGGTCTTGCAATCTTACTTTCACAAAGCTTCAGTTCTTTATCCTATTGCTGTAGTCACTTACAACCATGCCTACAAATGAGCCTAGAAAGGCGTGAAGTGCAAGCAGATTTTCTGCCAGTATCATGGCCCTGGTAAAGAACAATACTTCCGAAGCCAAGAAGATATAAAGACAGTTATGCAACATTAAAGAACAAAGAGCACAAAATAGCACTGGCAGTGCAATCAAACTGAAAAATGGATCACTACCTTCCCATCACCTTAAAAGCAAAACCTCTTTTCCACATGTTAATGCCCACAACGCTAGCTAGTATTCTCATTTGACTTTTGATTTCTTCACACACTGTTGAAATGTTATCAAGAGCTATCTTAACTAGCTTTGCCTCTTTCACTGGGAACACCCAGATCTTTCTGCAGAGCTTCCATGTTTCTTATTCATGTATGTTTCTGTACTCCTTGCAGCATGTGAAGGGCAGCTGTGCCTTGGGTAACGAAATAGGCAGGAAGATCATATCTCTTAATGTCAAAAAACAAGCATCCAAAAGCAGTGGAGGTGTTGGACTTGCCAGCTGAAACCAAAATAAATGCCTACAAGCTCAGGGTCATTGAATTCCAGGCTCCTGAAATCAACTACATTTCACTTAACACAAAAATTGCAATTTATTACTTCCTGCACTGATGTAACCAGATATTTAAATGCTTTCTCTACTTAAAATTATGCAAGCACCATCTATTCTGAGTATAATGCACAGTCATTCTTTGTTGGGGGATTAATTTTATACCAGTAAAAATATAAACCTCTGTCTTACCTCTGAATTCACCAAATAACTCCTTCCCATCTATAAAGTAGGAAGCAATAAAAGCAGTTTAGTCTGTACCTCAAATCAGTATCTGTCAATATGACACCTCTTTTTAAGTCAATAGCTACAGCTGAGGATGAAAAAGCACTCAGAAGTTCACAAAGCAGCAGCTAAGGATTATTAGTTTACATTGATGGATCTATATTACAGGCTTCCTTGTATTCTAGCACCTCTGGATCAGCACTTCTCAGCCCTATTGCAACTAAATTTAAATCTTAATTTTTTTTTTTATTATCATTGCTGGGGGAGGTGTTTTCTGTGCTTTGGGTTTGCAGAAGAGTTGTGTTTTAAAGCATATTTTTGTTGTCTAGGTAATTTTACACTAGGTCAGTTGATATTCCCACTGCAGGAACAACTATGATTCTTACCAAATGGACTATTTGATTTCAACTTGTAGGGACTGTAACACTGTTTATGCACAACCAAATGCACCCCTGAAAATTTCAAGCAAGCTTAGAAAAGTAGGGTATCATTTTGAAAAGTGAATAGTTTTCTTGATTTAGTGTTCCATGGTTTTTAATTTCTAGTATTCTTTCCTAGAATCATCACTAGAAGAAGCTTTCAAGAGTACTACAAAAGCAGTTACAAAAAAAAAAAAACCAAAAAACAACCAAACAAAAAAACACAAACAAAGCAAACAAACAAAAAAACCCAACACACTCTGAACCACATTCCTTGATTTACTCAGAATTCTAAAGTTGACATTTCTTCCAGAGCTACCAGCATTGACAATATTGTTCATAACAGGGTCTCCTTTATATTTCACCTTTCCACAGAAATCCTGTGAATCAGTTTTTTTAGACAATGTTCAGCCTCGACTAACATTTCTTCCTCTTCCTTGTCTCAAGATAGAAAAATGATCCAGAACTCTCATGTTCTTTTTTGAAAAGGCAGCTCCAGGGGCTGAATAACAAATTTTATTCTTAAACTACCTGACATCCTTTCCTTCAGCTAGCAAGCAGGAAGTAATTCCAGCCAGCCCTCTAAGGGGAACGGGCCTTTTTATTTAGGGGGCCACAAACCAAAGCTTGGCCTGGACCCAGAAGCTTAAAAACCAGAATTCCAGGGAAGGCCTCAATTCACTCTGACACAAAGTACTCCTGTCTCAATCAGCCTGTGATCTGCTTGCTTCCTCAGCTCACGGAGCTAACATTACTTTGTTCTTAAAAAGCAATCTAACATCTTACAGAACAAGTACACTGAAGAGTTCAGGTTTAGGCTCCCTAGCACAAGAGTGTCGTGGACATACTGGACAGAGCCCAGCAACGGTCCACAAAGGTAAAAAAAGGGACTGGAGCATCTCTCCTATAAGGAAAGGCTGAGAGAACCACAATTGTTCAGCCTGGAGAAAACAAGGCTTGGGGGGATCTCATCACTATATATAAATAGCTGAAGAGAAGTCAGGCTCTGCTCAAACACACTGAAGTACAGCAGGTTCCCTCTGAACATCAGGAAACACTTTTTCACTATGAGGTTGCCCTGTGGGATTGTGGAGTCTCCATCCCTGGCAATACTCAAAAGTCATGTGGACACAGCCTTGAATAATCAGGTCTAGGTGGCTCAGCTTGAGCAGAGGGTTGGACCAAATGACGTCCAGAGGCCCCTTCAACTTCATCCAGTCTGTGATTGTGTGAGAGAACCACAGCACCCCTTTGCACCACATCCCTCGGAGAGATCTTTCCCGTTGCCTGTGTTTATTTATTCTGGATATTCACCAGTAGCCCCAAAGCAACACCTCGACCTTAAATAGAGCATGAGACAGAATGGAGTGGTTAGTTTCACTAGTCTGAGGCCCTAGATCCAGACAGTTTTCAACAACAGCTCTTGATTTCTTCTTTCTCATTCTCATTCATACTTGAACTGCCCGAGTTCCAAACCAGGGGGCAATTTCTGGACACAGCAGAAGAATGCAGTATCTGGATTCTCCATTCCTCCTCTCATATCTGATCCATTGGACACAGATGAGATGATAAGAAACTGCTCTAACAGACACAGTAATTCATCCTTATACCAACAAAGATCTCATCCACCACCTCTGCAGGCAGATTCAGATTTTAATTTCCTTAACGTTTCTGCAGAAAAGCTGCTATTTCTCTCAACTGGCCACAATGGGAGCATAGCAGAAGACAACCTCAGCTGCAGATGTTGTATTTCTCTAACCAAACCTTTGTGCTCCAGAACACATTTCTTCATAAAACTCCCTTCAGATATCTAAGTACACTTTTTTCCAAGACAGAGTCCATTGTACCAATTAAATCTGGTCCTTGCTTAGTACAAGAAATCTCATCCGTAATGTTTATCAGGTCGGTTTTAAGGTATCTAAGACTGTTAAATTATTAGGGTTTTTTTCCTATTACAGGAAGTCCTTATTTTGAGATAATATATACTCACTTTCATTCTCACAAAAAGAACTTTAAGGACCCTTGCAGAAAAGTTAAATAAACAAACACAAAGCACAGCTTTCTCATGATTCAATACTTACCATAATTTCATACATTATTAATAAGATTATAAGAACATCAGTGCCTCTGGACTAAGACAGAATGTAAGCCTCCCTTTACAAACCTACCTATCCTCTAAGTGAAGATCTAAATGAATTACACGGTCAGAATTATTGGAGTATCTACTTATCTTTAAGTATGTTATTTCAACAATGTTTCAATTAGAAAGGCCTTGTGTAATACCATGGATTACTTGTGCAACTTTACGCCTTTTCTGCCCTGCATAATTAATGCTTTTTCACGTACACAGACGACCTAAGGGGTGCGAGGGAGGAAGAATTTGTCTTCACCCTCTTCAAAATGAATGAATTTTGCCTTCAATATCTAAGTCAAGTGAAGTCCTCAAAATGAAAAACAAATACCAAGGAAGGAAGTTTTATGTTTTAATATTTAGTATTTTTTAAGATTTCTGCACTAGTAAGGACATCAGAACTGAAGATGTTAAAACTTTTCTTTATCTCCATAAAGAGCCACTGGCACTAAATCACCTCTAACAGTTAAAGAAATTATTAAATAAAAGCAACAGAGGCAATACATTTAGCAGAAGAACACAAGTTTCCTGCTATCTGGAAAACTGAACTCCCGTTAGTTGCTTCAGGGACTTGTCAATTTTTTCCTTACTCATTTTAAAGTGAACACACAAGAATTTGTCAGAATCTTAAAGTTACCACAAAAATACAAATAACTGGTAAAACTGCCAAATTCACAAATTGTTGAGTTTGCATATACATGGATTTATCTGATGGCTATCTAATCAAAGGCACAGACTACTCGCATGCAAGTGACCATTCAGTCCAGTAACTATAGATGCTTAAACGCAACTCAAAGCAAGAAAAAAAAAAAAGAAAAAAAAAAAAACATTAAAGGCCTAGTTTTGAAAATTAGTAATGATAGACTTTTTCTAAACATTTGTGTAGAATCACAATGCAGCATAACCAAATTACTTTTAAGTTGGATATATGTTATAAAGCACTTATGGTTTATTTCACAGGACCTTCAATATGGGAAAAGAAATCATTCCAGAGTCGTGAAATTGCCACATTTAAATTCAGGTGTAATGAGTTCTACTTCCATTGAGGTAAAAATATGTGATCTTGATTGAGTATTAAAGGGCATGAGTAGGAGGAATAGAGGAAAAAGAAGGTATACTGTGGTATTCTGTGCTGCATGAGAGCTGCTGCCACCGCAGACTGAAAGCTTGTTCCAGCATCACCCTACATCTGACATTTGCTGTACTAGAAGCAATTATTTTAAAGCATTTACTCCTCCATTTTAAATATAATTATCCTCATCTAGTGAGATAGAAAAAGTTCCAGAAAATAATAAGGAAATAAGGTACAGCTAACAGGAATGATCTAACATTATTAAATGTATTTTTTTGTCCACACAGCTGTCTGATATTTTCCCCCCACATTTACTTTCTGAACAAGAAGCTTACTGACATTTAAAATTTAAATAAGTTTAACGGTATTTATTCATAGAAACTTTAGTACTATAGTCCAGCCTTTGAATCTTCACAACCACAGAAATGCCTATCACACCCAGAAAGTCTTAGCAGTATCAGACTTGCCAGAAATAACACATAGTTTATTACTAGGGTTTTGTATACAATCAAAAAGGTTTCTACATGCATTTTGCTGAAATAAAATTAGCAACTTTATTAAAAAGATCTAGCTCCCTGCCAATTTTTATTTCCTTTAGGAAAGGTACCATAAACTAAAATAACTTCCTCAGGATTGAGTATCAAGTTTTTTTCCCCTCAAGTAAAGTTCAACAGTTCAGAGGCTGGCTGAATAAGCATTACCGTTGGCATCGAGTTCCTCCAACACCAGATGTGTTAGGATGACATTCATTGTCAGCCACAATTTTTCCTTTAAAATCTTGAGTGTCAGTTCTCATCTCCCTGCTTTCACTCATCCATTCATAACAATTAGTTTCTTTCAAATTCCTTACATATACAATTCCACATTCCTGAACAGAAAGCTCAAGTCTTATCCATGTTCCTAGCTTTTTTGTATCCATCAGCTCTAAAAGACGTCAGTCCTCAATCAACCCTTCAGTATTACGCACCACTTTTTAATTCATACTTTCCTAAAGCAAGCCATCAACTATCTCCTCCTCTATAAACACTGCAACTGAAATCTCACAGGTTCCAAATACTCCATTCATCACGTACAGAGAAGCTGCTTCACAGAAGAGCACACAAGCCCTGTACGCACGGGGTGTATGAAAGGATATAGGAATCGGAAAGGAAAACACCAAATCAAAATTAATGCTACATAATCCTCCCCATATTCTTGGGAAAACACTGTTAAAGACATTGCAATAATACAGCATAGAGTGAACCTATCCATCTTTTTTATGAGTTTGGATTCACAGAAAGCAGAGATCAGGACTGGAAAGATGAAGTTGACATCATATTAAAATAAAGAAGTCGTCTTTTTTTTTTAAAAAAAAAAAAAAAGACAGACAAACGTGCAAGTTTGAGATCAAACACTCACTAAGAGATCCAAACATTTTCTTTATGATACACTGATTTTCCTCCACATCTGAAAGGCAGAGTTTCTACAGAGTTTTAGAAATCAAGAGCCTTATCAGGGTAGCTGAAGTTTTATATATAAAGCCCAAGACTGTATTAAGATGTAACAATTTCAGCCTTCAAATACTCAAATCTATTTTATACATCCAAATCAAAAAGAACTGCAAACAATCTGTGAATCACTCAGATGTCATCCTGTTTTCCTGTATTTCAAGTTTCTTCTGTACAATCCTAACTTTGACATAGGGGAAACAACCTTTGCTGCTTTATTTGGTGTATTTAAACATTTTCATTATCTGCATATTTAAGGGCATTTTATTAACAGTTAGGCAAAAGCAGACCACATCTGGTAAGGCAAACATGATCTTAATTGCTTATTGTCCTTAAGTGTTGGCTTAATTTAATATAGGGCAGAACACATTGTTTTGTCACTGAGATAATTTCTCACTAACATGTCATTGAAGAAGACACCACATACCCCTCCAGCAGTGCTACTGATCTACATAAAACATGCTTTGGGTAACTCATCACCACTTAAAGAGACTGCTTCAATTATGCCTAACACTACTATTGCACTGAAAACTGCTCTCTGTAAGATTTCTAGTTTGAGAGACAGACTTGTCATTCCCATAGCCTTCCTCCTCAGAATAACTGTGTTTGGGTAGTAAGAGGCATCACATTAAGTCACGTGGCTTGTCTGAAGTTAAAACAATATCAACAATGCACAAGGCCATTCAGCAAGGATGCTACTGTCAAGCAGAAAACAGCAAAAAAAATGAATCCAAATAATCAAGATACACATTACATGCCTTATACTACAGTGAAAAGCTGATTGACAAATGAGAGGTCTTCTGTTCAGCCAACCAAACTGTACTTGTTGGTTCAGCAAACTAAATGTAACAGAAAGAACATATATCAATTGCTGACAAGATAGCTTGCTTCATTCTGTGATAAAAACTAGCGTGGCTAACCCACATCTGCTTAATGTTTGTTTACTACTTAGACAAGCTACTTAGCCTGACAGTTGACTGAAAATCTCTGACTGTTAGTTCAATGAAGAGTGATCTCAAAGTTCAAGGTATACCATGCTGTCCTACTGCCATGCTGTTTTCAGTTGTCTTTCATCAGTATGATCCTAAGAACATTTATAAAGCAGAAAAGACAAGTATTTATTAGAAATATGATCTAATAAGGCTCATTTAAAGATGGTAAATGCCCTTTTTTTTTTTTTTTTAAGCCTTGCAATACACACTTATGGTAAAAATGGATGGAACTGTTAAACAGTAGCCACAATAGCAAGTTAGACAATCTATACAACCTCAGAGGTACTCACTTTAATCTGCTACTGCACGTAAAGATGGGATGATCTGTGTCAATGCTCAGTACATTCTGCAGCAGAGATGTACAGTCAGAAGCAACAATTGGCTGTACATATCTGGAGAGATCACCTGCCAAGAACTGCTAGTTTGAATTCATCCTTTCTAATCTCCAGGTTCTACACTGCAAGCCTGGTCAATGGAAAACAGCTTCAGTATTTTTTCATTATTGGAAAACTTCAGTATCTGTTCATGAGCAAGCAGTGACAGTAAGATCACATAAGTTACCAATGCTGAATGATGTTTTAAGCAAGATGTTTTGTTGACAACCCAGTTAAAAAACTCCTGGCAGGGTGCTCTATCAAAGAGCCTTCAGAGACAGCTTAGGAGAGAAAGTGGGTCTTTTCTTTAAAGCCACACATCATCCAAACAGAGCATCTACTAAATCAGCCTGGGAGATTTTTCAGATAATAAAGCCCAGAAAACCCAATAGCTAAGAGGTCAACCTGTCAAACTCACAGAAAAGACTTTTTAGTCTTTTATAGGAAAAAATAAAAATACTATCCCACCTAAATTCGTCCTTTTTTAAAAAAAATGAACAAAACCAAACAAAAAATCATTCCAAACATCACGATGCTCAACAGAAAGAGTTACAGTACATTAAAGAAAGAAGAAAAGGTAAAGGTAAACCTGAAATCACGAGCCTTTTATTTCACAATTCAAATGTATGTGAACAGGAACACAGGAGTTCAGTGAAAAAATGAACAGCATTTAGGACAGCAGGAAAGACATAACAGCAAAGAGGGTCAAAATATGGATAAAACAGGAGTCTGAACTTCAGCACAAGACTGTATGGGAGAGAGATGGGGATTTTGCTGCATGCATCAAGCTCACAGAAAAGGATCACAAACCTGACGTGAATGTTAAGTCACTATTTTTGATCTCTAAAATACCAACAGAAGATCTTAGTTAGAATAAGATCAGCCAGTACACCACTTCACACCATCACCTCTTTCACCTCCTTAAAATTCTGCAGAATACACTGTGTGTATTTGGTCAACCTAAATGAATTAAAGAATTTGATAAAAATTTTCCAACTCATCTCAATAACATTAGTCATAAGTAAACAGTGAAAAAAAAAAACCACTTCAAAAGGGGGAGGTAAAGAAGGCAGGGTTGCTGATTACTGCAAAAGAAACATTTATGTCATCAAAATACCCAAATCCCTTTCATGCTTCCACAATATGAAAAGTATTTTTATATACATGTATCCTTCTTCCACTCTTCCCAGGAAAGACTTAATCCCTGGAGAAGTGTTAACATGTACTGAATGTTCCCTTACATTTTCTTTGCGCCAGAGTCTTGTGCAAAGCTGTCAGTATTCAGATGGACCCTCAGTGACGCATACTAGGTCTTCTGTTATGTATTCTGTCACCCACGGTGAAATAAAGAGTAATTTTATTTTAAAGCCAACATTTTATTAAAGAAAGATATTTGGCTTGAAAAATTACAGCTACAGCATTTGTTACTCTTATTTATGACAAGGCTGTTCTGACAAGCACTTTGAAAAATTCAGACAAGACCATGCTCAGCATCAGCAAAAGTGTAAAACAAATGACAGATCACTTTCCAGTGTCAGGAGTCCCAGCACCAAAACTCTATACTTACAGGGTCAAGTGCTTACTAAAATATTCCCCTTAGAGGTCACAAAACCACATGGAAAACAAACCCATACCATGAATAAAACCCCAAGACAGAAGCTCTGAAAAATCTTGATGAGGCTGTTTAAAATCTTGTCACCTGGGTGCAGACAGGCAAAAAATGCCCATATTTCTTTCTCTCTGTGCCGGTCTCAAACGCCTCAGTTCACCTTCTAACACCTTCACATAAATTTACTTTCAGCAGTTTAAATTACTGTGCTCAATTATGAACTGGCAAGAACTACCCGTGTGCCAGCACAGTAGAGACAGGAGGGACAAATAACGTTAAAACATTCCCGTTACACCCGCCAGCACTGTACGATACACGCAACAAAAAACGTCTTTTAGTTGTAGAGCACGGAGACAGTAGCGAGATTAAAAAAACACTTTTGCAGCACTATTTGCACACACACCCCCCAACGCGCATGGGTCGAACAGGGCCGAACACCCGCTGCCCCCGCTCTACAGGTGGAGAAGGGAGGCACACGCAGGCCCCTCCACCTGGCCCGAGGCGGGCTGCAGCGGGAGGCGGCCGCTGCTCCCCGGAGGGCTCCGCTCGCCGAGCAGAAGTTCGCAGCCGGGAGCGGCCGTGCCCGCCGGGCGCCGCATCCCATGGCGCCCTCCGCGCCACCGCCGCCGGGAGCGTCACCGCTCCGCCTGCGGCTGCACCCGCACCTCACCCCGCTCGCGGCATCCTCCGGGGGAGGCGAAGAGCCGCAAGCTCGGCACGGGGCCGCGCCGACCTCCTCCCCACCACCGCTGCCTGACAGCCCGGGCGGGCCCGGGGGGAATTAAAGGGCCCGTCGGCTCTTCCAGAGCCAACGCTTGCCTCCCCCCCA
>JANHFX010005828.1:247-96241 GCA_027560015.1 Chloroceryle amazona | reverse complement strand
ATTTTATTTTTTTTAAAAAAAAAAAATCTATAAATAAATACCTCAGCCTTTGCAGGCACCTGGGAGCAGACTCTCAATTGCCAGCCTGATGCCTCTGCACAAACTGCCCTGGGCATCACTTGGGCTGGGCCCCCCAGGGACCCCCTGGAATGTCCCTGGTGCCACTGGGGTCTGTCCAAGCCCAGCCCCAGGGATCGGCTCTGCACCTGGTGCAGGTGGAGGACTCGGTCGTCCCTCGCTGTCCTGGGAATGGCAGGCTGTGGGTGACACGGAGAAACCAGCGTCGATGTGACACCGACGTCACCGTGAAGAAGCCCAAATGGTGAAGGATCTCCCAAATTAACTGTGCGTGAAATTGGATCGAGGAGGTGGCTCAGCCCATCCTTCATCGCAGAGATTTGTGTGCGCCAGCTGAAGTCTCCTGCTGGTGATGGGCTTGTTGCCTGGTCAGGAAGAGACAAAATCTTCCCATAGGCCCAACAGATCTCACCAGGGAGCAGCCATCAGTGGAGCCAGTCCCTAGGTCCACCTGGCTTCAAGAGGGGACAGCAGCTCCTCACCCAGGACCACACTCCCCACCCAGGGACCTGCTCCCTGGTGCCACCCTGGTGCTTTGCAAGGAGCTCCTGGGACTCACGGCCCCAAGCATCAAACTGCCCTGAAAAACATATGCAAAATGTACCCACCAAAGTGGGGTTTGTTCAAAAGACATTTCCACTGAACCTTTCCCTCTTTTTCTGCCAGTTTTCCATACCAGTGACCCCGTGCATGAGCCTAAACCCCACCCTAGCAGGTGGCCCTGGGTCTGGAAGATGTGATCATCAAGGGTGGGATATTCAGCCCCCTCTGCTGAAGGGTACCAAGTGCTCAGCAGGCAGTAAACCCATACCGTGCCGTACCGATAGACTTCAGACCTTTAAGGTGAGCAGCTACAACCATACACAAGACACAGGAAGAGCATCACCAGTTTTGCCCTAACAAGTATCACCCGTGATGGGTGCCCACTCAGCCACCCATCTCCAGAGCCCGGCAAGTGCCTTCCCAGACTCACCCTCCACCCAGTCACCCCATAACGATGTCTCTGGAAACGGCAGGAACGCCCTTGCCAGGCCAGGCCACGGACAGGAACGCCCTGAAATGTTTTCTTCACTAGTTCAGTGCAGTCATCTTTGCAATCGCAAAGGAGGGCCAAGGGTGGTGGTTGTACCTTCTCCACGTGCACAGAGCGGTGGTCTCCAAGCCTGCCAGCCCCCAGGCAGCAAGACCAGTCAAAGATGATGCTCTAGGACAGTGTTGGACCATTCTCACCCCACACCAGGGACCACCACAAGGGTGGTCATCGTCTTAGTGGTGGGCATGGGCAGCACCAGAGGACTATGGCCCTCCCGCAGACATCTGGGATGAGTTTAGAGGACTGTTGTCTCCTTCTCAGTCATTGAAGACATCTTGGAGAAGCTCCTGTGAACGATGCTGGAGTGGCCCGTCTCCTCACTGAGGGCATTCACCAGTCTGGAAAGGATGGTGACCTTAAACTTCTTAAAATCCTGGCCCATGAAGACGTAGAGGACGGGGTTCATGCAGCTGTTGGAGGCAGCGAGCGCTGTGGTTATGGGGATGCTGATCTCAAACACGGAGCGTGGGATCATGTCGGGCTCCGTTTCCAGGAGGTTCATCAGGTGGTAGGGACTCCAGCAGAGGAAGAAGGTGACTATAATAGTGACGATGATCTTGAAGGGCTTTTTGGACTTGGCAAGGCGGTTTCGACGCAAGTTGAAGACGATGGCGATGTAGCAGAAAGTGATGATGGTTATGGGAAGGATGTACCCAGCTAAGAACCTGGTGATGTTCACTGTTCGATGCCTCATTAGTGCCAGGGCTTGGTAAGACTTATTCCTGGAGAGGGAAAAGTTGCTAAAACAGATCACGGAGTTGCGGGCTTGCGCCGTGTCTCGGAAGACAAGAGACGGGCAGCTCATAATGATGCCGACGGTCCAGATAATCAGGCAGACTAAATAGGCTAAGTTGGTCGAGCGGTGGTTTTGAGACCAGACGGGAAAAACCACTGACACGTAGCGATCGAAGCTGATGGTGGTGAGCAGAAGGACGCTGGTGTACATGTTGAGGATGAGGAGGAAGGAGTTCAACTTGCACATGACCGTCCCAAAGATCCAGTTGTACCGCATGGCCGTGTACGTAATGTTTATGGGCAGGAAGATGTTGAAGAGGAAGTCGGCGACGGCCAGGTTGAGGAACCAGACGGCATTGACCGACTTCTTCATCTTCAGAGTTATGATGGCGATGACGAGGCCGTTCCCGAGGATGCCCAACACACAGGACACACTGTAGATGATGACGGAGAGGATCCTCGCGATGTCCTTGGGGTCGTGGGACGGGTCTGTCCACATGCTGTTGGTCTCCTCATAGGTGTAATCTGGGTAGTCACTGTAGTTATCGACATCATCCAAGTAATTGGACAAATTGGAAAGTGCCATTATCTGGCAACAAACTACAGCCTGGTCAGCCCCGGGCTCTCCGGCTGGTGATGTTTCTCAGGTGTTCCTGCTGGGCAAACACATGGTGTTAATCACAGAGAGCAGAGCCCACCGGAGGAGGGACAGTGGCCCCAGAACATGAGTGCCCAAAAGGGGACATGGAGAGAGAGGACAGAGCACTCAGGTGTGGGGGAACCTCGTAGGGAAGAAGATGCTCCTGAGGCTTCTCTCTGGGTTTCCACCCCTCAGCCAGGAGACACCAGCTCCCTGAGCCACAGGATGTGATTCAGTCCCTTGTCTCCACCAGGATGTGGCTGCAGCCTCATCCTGAAAAAAAAATGGATCTAACCCACCTACTTCCAGGCCAGTAATAATCTCCCAGGCAGGAAGGATGCTTATTAACAGCTCATTAACACCTCTGAGCCCTTCTGATCTACAACATATTACACAGCTCTTCCCTTTTTTTTTTGTTGGTTTCCCAGCAAATTGGACTGAAAAACACAACGTGCGGCTCACCCCGTTCCCCACCGATGGCACCAGGGTCCTGGTGAAACTGCTGTCACACCCTCTCACCTCTCCTCCACAGCACGGTGGTTGTGCTCCCAGCGTGGCAGGATGCCTGGCAGGTTGCCCAGTGGGATGCCCAGTGGGATGGGGGCAGAGGCAGCAGTGGAGGTTCAGCGTCCCGCGGCACGAAGGCAGCTCCCTCTGCGCAGGTCTAGGGATGGAGCTGTAATATTAAAGCTGAGATCAAACAAAGGCCGTTGGCTCTTGAATTTAGGGTAAGGGAGGAAGCAGAGCCCCGGCCACTGTGATTTAACCCTGTGCAGCCTCCCAGGGCTCCCTGCCTCCCAGCTCTGATGGAGTTGGGGTCCTGTTGTGATGCCAGCAGGTTTTGGGATAACCCAGTAGAGAAATCTGTGCAGTGCTCCTAGTACAAGCATCTGAGGCGAGCCAGCACCAGTCGGTACCTGCAAAGAAGACCACAATCGAGCCCTGGGTAGTCATTACAAATAATTAAAGCCATAAATATGTGCGAGGTGCTGGACTCTCATGCAGTTGATTAACTCTGATTAACTCATAGAATGGGTTGGGTTGGAAGGGACGCTCAAAGGTCATCTGTAGTCCAATCAGTGCCCTGCACATTTTAAAGTGTTAATTGCAATAACAAACAGCAGCGTTTGCTGTAATCAGAAGCCAGTTGCCACCAGCCCTGCATTAAATGGGTTCAGCCACTCCCCAGTGAAGAGTCACGGGGGGGAGGGTTAAAGCCAAGAGCCACCAGCATTAGCAAAGCCCAAGGACACCAGCGTGAGCTGTGGCAAGAGGGGTGAGATTTGTGCCAACCCCTGCACGGGGCATCACACCCAACCTTGTCCTTGCAGGAAGGACGTGGCTGTGCCCACCCAGACCGGACCCTCCGGTTCTCAGAGCGTTTCAGCTCAAAGGTCCCCGCTTTGAAACCCCCGTGGTGTTTGTGCTGTAGTCTATTGTTTCTCCCTGAGCTTTTCCTCCCGTTCCTTCCTGTGATTGCTGCTGCTCCCACCACTGCAGAGCCCCTGGCCGCGGTGGGGAGGGTTAAATCACCACCCCCTCGCCTCCCCCCCCTGCGATGATCAGCCAGAATAAATAAGGTTTTACTGCAAAGCTCATGAATGAGGTTGAGAAGGATGAATTAAAGTTGATGAGCCGGTGGAAGTACCGATATCAGCAGAACTGAGGTTGAGCACTTCTTAGAGCGCTGACGTGAATGTCTCTGGGTAATGAGCTGCCCTGACCGCTGCCTTCACGCACCAGCGCCCTTCATCTCATCACCTTTCTGAAGACAAAGCCCCAGAGATGGGGGAGCCCAGAGCACCATGTCCAGCTCACCTCATCTCATTGCATCCCACCCCATTGCATCCCATCCCATGCCATCTCATCCCACCTCATCATATCCCATCCCATCCCACCCATCGCATCCCATCCCACACCATCTCATCCCATTTTGTTCCATCCCATCCTTCCCCATCCCACCCCCTCAGCCAATGTCTAAACCAGCCCTGGAAAGCAAGAGGAGCTCAGTCTGTACAGAAATGAGTTCCTTTTCCTCTGCCAGCTGGGATCAGCTTTTCTGTAGTTCATCAGCGAGAGCTGGCCTTGGGTGTCTCAACACCAAAGTTTGGGATGCCAAATGGGAGTCGTCACCTGTCCTGGGACAAGGGTGGGCACCTGTGGGTGACAAAAGGTGTGGTATCTCCTTCAGATGCTCCAGCACATCCCTCTTCCCTAGAAAGGCATTTTTAGGAGGCCATGTTCAAGGTGGACCTCTGGCTGCTGTCTTGTGTTTTCCTCCTCCTTGAAATCTGGGGACATTTCTTGTCCCCGATTGTTGTCTTTGCTGGGTTAGTGCTGCCTGGGTGGACCAAGGGCTCAACTCACTATACTTGAAGCATTTGGGATGGGTGGCATCTGTCCCCTAATGAACCCAACTGGGTCAGGCATCTTCTGAAGAGCCAACATGCTACACTGAAGCCCTCTGGTCCTGGCACAGAGAGGAGCAGAAGGTGCTGACCAGAAAGTCTGGGTCTGTGTGTGGTCTTACAGGTCTCATGGGTTGGGATGGCAGGACTCAGAGTTGACATGGAAGGGCAATTCAGCAGCTCCTGTCATCTCAACCGAGCTGCCACGGTGGAGGTTGCTGGTGCCAGTTTCTTTAATGAAAATGTCAGGTAGGAGGCTGGGTTCTGCAGTAGGGGTGGCACAGATAGGGGACAGTCAGCATGGGGAGTGACACCTGCCACCAAAGCTCCCCTTTTAGAGCAAGCCTTATCAGTTCTGCAGCAGCAGCTGCAGTTTCCATGAACCCATGTTGACATTTTAAACAAAACTTTCCAAAAAGGGTTGGAAAAGTCGCCAGCTGCTCTGCTCCTCTGGCAGCTGCACAGCAGAGCACTGCGGTGGGAGATCTTCAGCCTCAGGTTGGCTGCGCTGGTCTCTCCTCACAAGTCACAACTGACAGGACAAGAGGAAACGGTCTCAGGTTGCACCAGGGGAGGTTTAGGTTGGACATGAGGAAAACCTTCTCCACTGAAAGGGTTATCCCAGACTGGAACAGGCTGCCCAGGGTGATGGTTGAATCTCCATCCCTGGAAGCATCTAAAAGCCATCTAGATGTGGTGCTGAGGGATATGGTGCAGCAGTGGCCCTGGCAGAGTTAGATAACGCTTGGACTTGATGATCTCAAAGGACTCTGAGATTCTGTGTTTATTTTTGGGTATCACAAAAGGGCAAGGAACAAATATCACTGAAGGTCCCGTGTCACCGTTGCTCTGTCATCCCATGCAGATGAATCACTCCGAGCACCTCTCAAACTTCTGCTGTATAGCAAAGAGGAGACTTGGTTGCATTCGCTCAAAACTTAACATTTCTTCCTGTGGTGTTTGATTCCTTCCATTTAAACAGATTCCCACGGTCCCGTCAATCATTTAAAATTGCACAGGCTTTTATTTGCCTTCCAGTTTTTAGCTTGTACTCAAATTCAGCCTTATCTGGCCCCGGGTGAGGGGGAGGAGATGGTGGTTTGAAATAATCGCTTCTGACTTGTTGCATTTGTTTGAAATCTTGTCCTTTTCAAGACGAAACAAGTTCACAGCATGGAGCAGGAAGATGAAGCACATCTGCTGCCTCTGATGCTTCCTCGCTTCCAGGCTGCCTTGGGGCAGCTCGTGGGATGTTGATGGTGTGGTAGCAGCTTGGGCAGCCACACCACAAGCTTTGTATGTTTAACCTCGTTGGGTTTTGGACCCCTCTGAGGTTCCCCATGGAGACGCAGAGCTTGTGTCAAGCCCTTCTCACTTTAGGCTCGCCTTCTGGAGATGCCTTTTGGAGATGCTTTAGGAGGAACCCAGCCAGAAATGCGTTGCCTTTAGAGCTGGGCTTTTGTGTCGGTGATGGGGAAGGTGAATCAGCCTCAGATGAGTCAATGAGGCTCTGGTTACACAGGAGTCAAAAAGACAAAAAGAAAGAAGCAAGTGGAGAAATAAATTGGGGGGGGGGGGAGTGTTTAGGCTTTCTTCTGATGCATCATGAGATAAATAGTTCTACTGATCACTAATTAAGGAAGGCTAACCTAATGAATTAAACATTGCCTTGAGAGCATGGCTTTCAAAGAGGACTTCCTATGTAGGGTTGCCATGCTGCTGTCCATGATTTCCCAGGCAGAAATATGCATGCGTGCATTGTGGAGATGGATTCCCAGTGTGCAGTAAGCCAGGCATATCAGGTTTATTGTGCATGTGTCGACATTTTTTGGCACATTCACGAATGCATCCAACTCATTTTGCCTGCACCATGCAATTGATATGTAGAAGATGTTCCTCTGTCCAGGACTTGTCCAAAGACCAGTAAAAGGTACTGTTTACTATTGCCAAAGTCCCAGATAACCAGGAATGGTTGGACTCCTAAAATCTCATAAAAACAAGACTTCCAGAAAGAGAAAGAGGACATGTTTGAATCTCCTGGACAAGTGGTTATCCTCATTCCATGATCTTACTTAAATCAGTTCATCCAATTGCTTACACACGCACATTTAAGATGAGGCAATTACAATGCTAAGTTATAATAAGTGATATTATGAGATGAAACAGAGGTGGTAAAGAGCTAAAATTTTTCTAGATGTCATTTTTCAGGACCTGTAATGCATGAAAATACATTTTAAATCATAGCAGCCATCTCTTTTCTTTTACTAAAAGTTGATGGGCTCTGAGACATCCCCAAAACAGATCCACAAGGCATACTTTCCACTCTTTATTGATAACCAGTTGTTTCCATCTTATATTACACTAAAGACTAGTAGGGTTTTTGTTTCTTCCCTTCAAAAATCTGAAGAGCACTCCTAATATAGTGACACAAACAGGAGTAAGTCTAATTGGTAGAAAAGGGATAGAGGCAGCTGATTTAGAAGAATAAAAGTTGACCACAGAGGCAGCAGCTGCTCTTCTCTTAGACAGTTCTTCAAGACCAATATAGTAGCTTGCTCTGATTTTCTGTCTGTTCTTATACCTCTTTGTTTAATGCCATCCTGGAGACATAGCTTTCCATCTGGTAGAGGGCACCACCTCACCTTCCCAACCTCCAATTATTCTTGCCTGATAAAAACACTTGGGCATGAAGATAAAAAATTTTTGCCCTCAAGAATGTTTGCTGCTAGGCAGCATTTGCCCCTCCACTGCATCATGAAATTCTGACTTCATTTGAAGCTCCAGTTATATTTATAATTACATGAAGGGATGTGACACTAAAGGAAAATTGTGTGGGTTTCATGTGATTTATTTATAACTTAACATGGCACTTAATAAAAAAGCTGTATAAATCAACTGATACAAACAATCATTCCTTTATCAGGAAATTACATGTGCAAAGTATTGGTTAGTGAAATGAGTCTTAATGAAATTCAGTCAAAAGCCGCAGATCTAAGAATGAAGAGGGGCCTCTTAATAGGAGAAGGTTCTATTTTTCCTGTAAGGTTCAGAGATTCAGACAATAAAATAGTGATTTAATAGACTTTAAGTCAATCAAGATGATACAATAGTGTTAATTAGCCTTTTGTGCCTAATTCACAACTGATTCTGTTGTCTACTTATTTATGTTCTAAAGTGGCCCTGATGAAATTTTTAATATTTCACCTAACCTGAAGGTTCATTTTTATGCTGGCTGGTAATTTTCTCATATATAGCTTGAAATTGTACTCTAGATAATTTTGCAGTGTAGTATATCTAAATGTCAGGACCATTGGCTGCTGTGTTGAATGGCTCTTCAGAGCTGACAACTGGATAATAGCTTTACTTTCAGCCAGCAGAGGAAGTCAAGAGCAAAAGTGTAGAGATAATGTGAATATAATTCATTATTCAAATATGCAAGTGATGAACTGAAAACAAAGAGGGAAGAGTAATAATGGTGTCATTATTTTTATTACTCTTGTTTTGCAAACGTAGCGTGAAACATTAAAGTAGATCTTCGAGAGATTCTCAACTGTACAGTGACAAATTTACTTTCTTGGCAATATTGATAAAAGGAAAGTAAAGCAGACAGGTTTCTACAGAAGGTACGCTGCCCTGTTAGTTGTACTATTAAATATTTTCTTGTTGCCTTTTGCTCTTTTAAATTCACATTATTAGTTACTCTTTAGAAGCCTGAGCAGTGACTGGAAGAAAGTGCATTGTTGTTCTTGTGGCTTTTTTTAGTTAAGACAATCTTCAAAGCTTTTAAATCTTTGTAGCATGACTAACAAAGGCCAAATAGGCAGGTTATGTAAAGCTTTCCTTGAAAAATGAAGAATTTGCATGTGATAGCAAAACATCCTCCATGAAAGCAGCACAGATACAGGTTTTAATGGAATAAGGACCTAAAGATCATCCGTTTGCTAAGGGCTTTCCCCCTTACTATTCTGTTTAACACTGTTTTTCATATTGTCTGTTTTACTTTCCCTGTGCTTAGGTGAAGATTTCTTTTAAAAAAAAAATTTAAATTTCGTGGTTTTAATTTTTAAGTATGTGCAGTAATATACAGACTTTTTGAAATAAAGATGAAAAATGTCTTCTGCTAAACTCACAGCATGGGTGATGTAATTCCCTTGAAAAGATTACATCTATTTTGTGGGGGTCAGTGCGGCAAACACCCTTTCCTCCAGTCAGCTTATGTACAAGAGAAAGAGAAATAAAGCATGGAGGAGGCAAGGAGGTCTCACCTCTGCGTGCGTAATGCAGAGCAAAGCAGCACATCTGGAAGGGCCCAGGTACAATCTATGGCATTCTCTATCTCAGTTTAAAATCTCTTTGTAGTTGCATAGGAAGGCTTTGTGGATTATTTTTATATTACCTGCAATGTGTGCATTAGTTGTTTATCTTACTGCAAAAGACTGTACAGCACGCTCTTATGAAACCTGTGCAGAGCTTACTGGAAGATTTGACATGCAGCTGTTACTAGGTTATAGTTCTGTGTAATGCTTTCTGGGAGAGCTTGAATAGGTGCTGTTCTGAAAGGAGTTAATTTGAGATAAGGAAGAAGGGACTTGATGTAGTTAAAACCAGCATTACTTTAGTGTTTCTAAATGTAAGTTGAAGTAGGTAAGGCAGACAAAGCCTGGGAAGAAGAGAGGATTGTTTTCCTGAGTACACAAATAGGATACTGAGGCATGGGGGAATTGCCTTGCCCCAGGTCAAAGCAGCAGCTTGTGGGAGACCTCTGTACTTTCAGTTCATTTTCATTCCCACAAGACTGTATTTCTCAGCTTCACAAGCAATATTTTTCCTCCTAAGCCAATGATATATTGAGAACTGATAGAGATTTAGTATTCCACACTGAACATTTTATCATTTTCATGGTAAATTAATGAAAGTATGAAATGTTAAAATGACTAGAAGTACCACAAAGGTTTCCATAATATTGTAACTGATGATGGATCTGAGTCTCTTCTGACTTACATTATAAATGCAGGTAAATCCCATTGTTTTCTTATTTACAGCAGTTTAAACTGAAGGAGACTTGAAATTTAATTCCATTAATTGCTGTTTCTGTTTTTCTCACATTCACATGATTTCACATTGCAACTTGTACCAAAACTGGAAGTAAACCTTTCATCTAAATAACTGACACAGAGATTTGGCTCCCAGCCTGCAGCTGGAGAGCCTAAGAGGTTATCAGAGCTCTCCCAAACTCTGTTTTGGAAACAGGCTATGTGAAGAAAGGATTAATGCTGCAAAGTGAACTGGAAGTTTTGGGGGCAGCTTATTCCACTGCTTTTACGATCCTGAAAGATCACTTATATCCTGAGTCAGAAAAATATTTAACTGCGTGCTCAACTTCACTGGGACAGAAGCCTGAGCTTGCAGAAGCATGTGTTTAAGCACTGTCTTGAAAAAAATATGGTTTCCTGTATCAGGGCTTTTAATCTCTCCATTCTCCAGTTCTCCATCTGTTAAAAAGAATTAACAGGTGGCAGAAAGGAAATGTTGTTATCTGTCTTCTGTTAGCTCTTTAAAGCCTCTGTCTCTGAGTGTGTGGAGCCACTATCTCAGTGAGCCCTCAGCCTCTCTTGAAGCATCCCTGTCATACTTCAATGAAAAAGGATAATTTATGCAGTTACTTAACAAGTATATTATGCAACACGGAGCTGCCCAGAAGAAAGATTCTGAGGAATGGGGAGGGACTTCTGACCTTCCTAAAAGAAGCTGTAACTGTGCAAAGGACCCCGTGGATTGCACTTCAGCATCAGAAATGCAGTGGCTTCACTGTTCTCTTGGACACTGAACAGTTATTGGTGATGTCAAGATCAGACAGACAAACCTTTTCTTGGACAGCCTCAGAAAGGAGAGGAAAGGTCCTCCTAAAGACAGCAGCTAATGCTGTGTAATGCAACACATTCCTTTAGCAAATACCAAAAAGGATTAACCTACAGAAAATAGGTGCTTTGAGGTGATCATCTTAGGTCTGAGAACAGTGATCTAGAGCATGAGGAAGATGGCCAGGCACATGAGGAGTAGAAACAAGCAAATCTTCAAAGTCTCAAGCTCTGTTCCACTATCATTGATAAAGACAAGTCGAGAACAAGTTAGAGTTGGATACTACACCCATGCTGGGCTCCCTGGCTTGGAAAGACTCCCAGCGCAAAAGAAAGTTCATCATTAATTATTATTAATGGTATTTATTTGTACTGTATTGTGAAGACCCCATATGCAATATAGAATAAAATATAACTCCTGCTGTAAATAGTTATAATTAATTAGATGAGACAATTAAGAATGGGGAAAAATATAAAAGAATGAACAAAAGGATAATTAACCAACTTTTCATTTTATTTATTTTTCAATTTATTTATTTTTCTTTTTGTTTGGCTCTTTGAAGCTTCTTCCTTGTTTATTGTTTCTATAATTTCTTTGGAAAACAGCTAAACCATTTCATTTTACACTTTGGCTCTGTGTAAATTGGAGAAACAGCTTCTTATTAGAAATGTATTAATTAACATGATAATAAGCATGATTCTGCCTCACGGATAAAGGCAGCCCTTTCCTATTAAAGGAGTGAGAGGGACATTATGCACTAGCTGCTTCAGATGCTAAATAACAGTGTAACTGATCAAAGCCAGCCCCAGCCCATCATAGTGACTCACTGGGCAGTTGCCCACATTACCAAAACCAGAGGAGCAGTTTTTCTTTCAGTATAATTTCTTACTGCTATCAGCTGTATATTTCTGCTGGATGAAGTGGGTATATTTATTTTGCTGGATAAGCAGGGCCAACCCAAGCAGGGCAGCAGAGAGCTCAGTGCTGCCAGTTCAGGGGCAGTTTGCACCCTGGGCTGAGCTCTACACTGCAGCAGCTGTTTTTCTTCGTGTCTGCAAACCAGACAACTGAAGTGAGCCTGGGTATGTCTGCAAAAGCTGAGGTCAAAAACTTTGACTGAAGGTTCATATATTTAGCCTAGCCTATGCTTAACACTGTGTTATTTATTCCATAGCATTCATGGTCAGCTTGATTGTTTATCTGGTTGCTTTGCTCACTGTATTCCTGGAAAGTTCTGTTCCTCTGAAGGCTGGGAGGGGTTTTGACAAGGGCCACATCACAGGTGCAGTTTCAGCCCCTCTCTAGCCCCGTATAACCATGTGCTGTTGTGTTTGAGAGCATCCTTCTCTTAGACGAGGGGCAGAAATGACAAAGTGCAGATTACAGAATCACAGAATCGTTGGAGCTGGAAGGGACCTCCAGAGATCATCTAGCCCAACTCCCCCACCAAAGCAGGTTTGCCTAAGGCACATTACTCGGGATCACATCCAGGTGGGTTTTGACTATCTCCAGAGAAGGAGACTACACAAACTCCCTGGGCAGCCTGTTCCAATGTTTCGTCACCCTCACAGTAAAGTTTTCCTCAGATTTAGATGGAACCTCCTGTGTTCCAACTTGTGCCCTTTGCCTCTTGTCCTGTCACTGGGCACCACTGAAAAGGGTCCATTTCCATTCTCTTTGTATCCACCCTTTAGATACTTATCAACACTGATAAAGTGTCTTCTCAGTCTTCTCAATGCTAAATAAAACAAATTCTCTCAATCTTTCCTCATAAGAGAGATGCTCCAGTCCCCCAGTCATCTTCGTTGCCCTCCACTGGACCCTCTCCAGTAGTTCCCTAGAGAGGTAGAGGCTGAGCTTGCACTTCCATGCGAGTCTGATAGAGTTGCTTCAGGACTGTTTGCTCTATGTTAACTCTGTCACCTGGATCCTTGTCCAGCTCCAAAGCTTTTGCACCAGCTCCACAGGCAGGAGTAATAAGAAGCATAGAGATGGGGAGAGTGTGATATGTGAGTTATTTTCACAAGTTAGAGATGACCCATAACTCATAAGTGGTGAAGTGGAGCCTGCAGAAAGGAATTTCTGTTCACCACTGACTGTGCTCGCTTAATTTATTGCTTAGCATGTACCTCTCATCATCAACAATGAGAAAACTAGTTTTATGTGTGAAGCTAATGCTTTTTCCTGCTTGATCCTGGGGCTGTCTCCTTCCCCCTCATCCCTATGGGTGCAAGTTATTTCTTTGGATAACATGGTTTCAGGTGGATTCTGAGTGTGTTGGGCTGTCAGCTCCATGCAACATCATAGACAAAGTTTTTAGTGATAAAACAAATTGACAGATATGTGCGAGACATGGCATCTGACCATCAGATGTTAGAGGAATGCAAAAGACATACCATCGTGAGGCATATAATTCAGTGTGTGTGTCTGTATATATAGAACTAACAATTTATATTCTAATCATCACAAAGCAATCATACTGTGAGTGCATTTTTGTTATTAATACTTACTCTTTGATGCATAAACAATTCCATTTGAAATTCCTGGTACCAACTATGCTAATCTTTCACTGGAAAGAAACTTATTTGCAGAGGAGGAAGAATGAAGGGTAGGTAAGCGAAATTTATTTCATCTGTTTGAAATAACTGCAAAACTATCAACATTAATGGTAAAAATATTTAATGAGTATTGCACTAGCCAGTACCAAGAGCAGTGAGATACAGAATTGCATTTGTTCTGTCACAGACATGACTGACATTTAATTATTGTCTATTTTTGTGCTGATAATCTCATTCTTATCATTCGTTGTTAAATCCTTTAGAACCCCAAGAAAAATGAGATCAAGTGACAAAAATAAGATAATGAAATCATATGAAATAGAATAAAATTATATCTTGTAGGTAAGAGGTGATTCAGAAGACTAGGTTATTTTATAGGGTTGTATAATCTCTATAAGTGATTGTGAATTAAATGTGTTGAGCTCACAGAAAAGCTTTTGAAAAGAATGGCTGGTTGCAAACTAAGCTGACTTCATGGTTGTTGTGCAGTTCATGCCATATGCAATGATATAAGAACATTGTAAACCTCAAAAGATTGTGAATTTAAGTCTTGTTAGGGAAAAATATATATCTTTCCAGCTCACTTCCCTTTTGCCAGTTTGTTGCCTTTGTGCTGTTGTGAAGATTTTGGAAGCTGGTTTGTCACAGTGACTGTAAAATCAGGATCTATTTTTATCATTTTTAGCTTTCAGCCAGAAAAAGGCTTCCCAGTCTTTTGCCAAAAACTATATTGACTACACAACCCGATCCAAGCTTTTGAGTCACTGTATATGTCTGTTTGCAATATGTAACAGGAAAATGTTTCTAGCTGAAGTTTTAAATGATCTAGGTAATCTATTGCAAAAGCCAGATGAACAATGAGTTCTGCTAAGGGAAAGTCAAAGGAAACATTTACCATTTATTAGTTTTTTCAACGATAACCTGTTAAGTTCATTGAAAAATGACTTTGCAAGTTGTGTGGTAGTGAAAACACTAAGGGTTTAATTTTGTTTCCTGCTAACCTCTGAATGATGTAGTGGAAATCTAATCTATGCATGCTAAGAAAAGATGCTGACAAACAAGAGTATATAACTCATGAATGTGCTAATTTACTGAACAGGAATATTATTTATTTGAGTGCACTAAGTAGTGACCACTCAGTGTTTGTATTTCTGTCAGCTTTTGTTAACTGGGCTTTGTAACTACAAAATGACAAAAAGTGTAGCCAGTGCAGAAACATGGGAACATCTTTTTCCTCCCTTCACAGGTTTATCTGTGACCTTGTGAAACAAGCGTAGGCTGGGAGATGTGCCTTACTCTCAACGCTGTTATTGACTGTCTGTACAACTATAGGCGTAGGTCTTGCATATTCTGTCCACTACTTTCTGCCTTGTAAAATAATATAAGTCATGATCACAAAGTGTTTTGGAGTTTCTGGATGAACAGCACTATGTGAATTCAAAATGCTCTCACCATAAGAACTTGTTTAGAAAATATTATTACAGGAACCTCTATCTGTATCAAAGGTAATTATTTAGGATGGAAGAGTATACGTGTCATCTCTCAGCACCCAACTTCTGTGTCCAAAAGAGGAACTGTGCATTTTATCAAAATCATGTCTGCAAATAGACTAAGCTATGCTTCTTGGGGCAGTAGCAAGGGAAGAGAATTTAGTAGCTGCTTTTCAGATGCTGAAGATGCAACATTTGAGATGTTCTCTCTGCTTCATGCTCTAGCTCAGATAACCTTCCTTGCATGGGAATTCCTGCAGTTAACAGCAGGTATTCTGCTGCTTCACCATTCAAAATAGAAACCAGTCAGTGTGCTTCCTGCAGGTGATTTGCTGGGCTGCATGGTCACCAGTGAAAAGGAGGTCATTCATCCACAGGATAACCAAGAGCTCCTAAATGAGATGCTTAAAGCAGGCACTGCGAGTATCTCTGTCTCTAAACCCACATGCTGTCTTGAGGGTGGCTGACTTTCACATTTCTCTACTGAAGCTCAGACCAAGCCCAGATTCTTACATTTAGACTCCCACATTCTGGAAGCCTTAAAACACAAGAGGAGGGCTTTGGTTCACCCGATAGTAGCATGGCTTTTGCAACAGTCTTCTACCCAAGTAATGGACTGTGATTGCTCCCTTAGGTTCACACCCTCCATTTCCATTTTACCAACTTGGCCTAAAATGTCCCGGTAGTGTCTGTAATAAGCATCCATGATGAGTGCAAAGAAAAAAATGAATTCATAGAACTCTGTAGATTGCTCAGTCTCTCAAGAGAAACCATGAGCCATGCGCAGCACTGTGCTGAGGATAAAAGCTTTTCCAGGGTCCAGTTCTATTCGTACTAAAGACAAGAACGTGTTATTCCTTGGCTTCCTTTGGTGGCAGAACAAAAGACTTCAGAAACCTCTAACAGAACTTTGCTGCTTTACCAAATAAATCTGTCAAAGATTTTGGTAATCAACAGACATTTACATTTACTGGAATCTATGATAATTATCTATGATGATTTTTCTCTCATTTGCTCCTAAACCAGAAAAGCATAGACTTTACATCTTAGTTTAAAATTTTAGAAAAGTTTAGCCAGAGACAGTCTGATGAATCAACAGAACAAAGCACCTCACATCAGTAGCTGCATAGATGTACACATAATCCTTTCTTCAGTCTTTCAGAGAGCTAGCAAACTATTTTTTGCCTTGAGTTTATGGTGAATTAGCTTTACTTCAGTGAACTCCATAGCAGTAGCATTGAATGTCTGGAACGTCCTGAAGAGCAAGGGAATGAAATGACCCCCTTTTACCAGGCAAATGATGGAGCGCCTCATAATCTTGACCAGTTGTCTCAGCCCGGCATTTAAGCTCTAGAGATCTCAGTGCTGCTGTGTTTCCTGGGTGTGCATACAGAAATTATGATCTTCCATGTCTCCCTTATTCCCTGTACTCACAAGCACAACAGGAACTGCAGAAACACCATGACAACTGCTGCAAAGTGCATGTAAAGCTCAGTGCCTTGGAGCAGTCGATGAGCTCTGCAAATCCTATGTGAGGACACTAGTGTTTGAAGGATGCTCTCAGACTGCTGTCTTTGTTCTACTCTAGACTTTTGTCTACAAAATTGGCTTTGTAAAGTGTCTATTTTAGAAAAGCATTCACAATGTCAAATATGTATAGATGAGTTTACTTTGGACTAGTATAAGTCTATGTTATTAACATGCTACCCTCAGGCAGAATTTAGATATGTTATTTGGTAACCTGTTAACATTTACATGTCTATGGGTGCTAATGACCTACATCAGCTGAGTGTTTTGACAGATGTTTCCTCTGATATCCCCATTTCATACATAAAGACCTAAAACTCTTCAATGAATTTCTAACTTTCTGAATTGGAAAATAACATAGAAATAACATTTAAATACTGGTTGGTCTTATGTATCTTTTTGTTAAGTTTCCTTCTAGTCATTCTATAAGCCTCACTGTTCATAGAATCATAGAATGGTAGGGGTTGGAAGGGTCCCCTGGAGATCATTGAGTCCAACGCCCCCCTGCCAGAGGAGGATCACCCAGGTCAGGCCACACAGGAACAGATCCAGGCAGGTTTTGAAAGTCTCTAGAGAAGGAAACTCCACAACCTCTCTTGGCAGCCTGTTTCACTGCTTCATCACCCACACAGTAAAGAAGATTATCTCCATGTTGAGGTGGAACTTCCTGTGTTCCAATTTGTGACCATTACCCCTTATCCTATTACCGGGCACCACTGAAAAGAGACTGGCCACCCTTCAGATATTTGTAAGCATTAATAAGATCCCCTTTCAGTCTTCTTTTCTCCAAATTAAACAGCCCTTGGTCTCAGCCTTTCAAAATCAAGGAGCCACTAGATAGAATTGATAGAATTAATTCTGCCACCTTGCTGCCTGGTAAATCCAAATAAATAGCTTCAGCTGGGCCTGTTCAAATCTTCTGCTACATTAGTATTCATGCATTATGCTGGTATATCACTCATGGTAAGAGAGGGGGGAAAGAAAGCCTGTTAGCTTGTTTACACTCACTAGTTGGAGGTATTCCTGAATAATCGAGTTCAGTATGTTTAAAATAATTCATATCTTTCCCACTACGCTGTTACTAACCTTAGTTGTGGTCCTGGACTGAATTAATCATGACCTTTTCAAAATACAATGCAAACAGAGGCTGCAAAACTATCTAACTCACTTGGGAAAATCTCTGTCCGCAGGCTCCACAGTCATGGGTAAGATTTTCAGGACCACGGGGTTTTTTTGTTTAACAGAAAATAATAATAAAGTGGCAAATGAGCAATGTGCAAACTCTGTCAACTTAAATTCATATGCATAAAAATTTGTGATAATTTTGATCACGACCCAGGTCGAGAATCTATTCACTTCATGTGACACACATAGGAATCTTTCTCTTGATACCAGTGCACTTTGAATCAGTTATTTGACAGATGTCAAAGTAAGCAGCATTATAAAATTTATAGTTAATTGCTAGTTGTGAATTTTAGTCCATAAAGTCAGGTAATATATAAACCTATACTCTATCCTTAGTTATAGGATAATGGATATACTTCACAGATGCAGTCAGAACAATTCACCAAGGATGAAATGCTCATTTTGAAAAGCAATGTCTATCGCACACCATCTGCAGACAGTGAAGTGTCATGAAGATTTAGTGGCTTAGTGGTTGTTCCCAGGGAGCTCCTTCTGCACTGAAACTGTAACATGAGAAAAACTGCTAAGATAATTGCTGGAAGACTACAAAATTATCATTTGTATTACTATCAGAGAGGTGGGAGAAGCAGATGTTTTGGAGTAGGCAAGGCGATGACTAGACTGTGGAGAACTTGGACAGTGAAGAGGGCACGTTGCTCAGCAGTCATCGGAGCCCAGGAGACTGGGTTTGCTTTGCTAGTCATTCGTGCGAAAAATGAGCCACATCACTGCCTTATGGCTTTCTCTTATGAGAACCTTTTATACAGACGGTTCCCTTCAACAAGCAATTTCTGTTTGCTGTAACATGGAAGTGGAAAAAGATTAATATAAGCAAGCAGTATAAATAGTTCCCAAAGTCTGTAAAAAAAACTCTCTACCATGTCTTAATGAGTCCTCCATCTCATGGATGGTGAGACGGGGGCTTGTCAGATAATACTGCATTTCAACTTCAGACATGCTGAAAAACACCCATCATCTGGGCCAAAGCTGGTCCTAACGTCCAGTTACAGTGATGGGTATCTAGGTATGCATCCCACAGGCAATTTATTTCAATTGCTGGGTTTCTTGTCTTCTTGCTCCTTGCCCTCTGTTGCTGGTAGCTCAGTGATGCTTCTTTTCTCAGCTTGTCCTTCTGAATACTCATGAATTATTATTCTTCCTTTAATAATTATCACAGCCTGCTAAGCAATAACACATGGCCTGACCTGAAAGCTGGGTAAGCCATTAGTCAGGGAAGAGCCATAGGAAGTGGCAAATGAAGAGAGAAAAAAAGAGTATTTTACAAGACATTATATGGCTGCCTTTTTTAATAGAGTTCCCATCCTTCTGCTTCTCCTATATTTTGCTAACATACTTCAGTTTTCAGGTTAGCATAAAGAAAGAGTCTCTGGAGTTTGGCAAGGTCCATAATTACACACACAAAGAAAGAAAAAGTTAAATGCATACTCTTTGCTACTTAACTTTACACTAGCTATTAAAAACCAGAGTCTATATAGCTTTGCACTGCCTGGAAGCTAAGATCAGCCTCAGGAGCAGGGGAGACAACAGCAGCAGCATGCAAGTACAGGTGGAAATAGGTCTGTTTGGTAGAGCTGTTATGTGTCTGCAAGATGTTTGTTCCAAGGAACACAGTATTTCTACATATGTTATGTATTAAGGAAGAGGTTTCCAAGCTGGAGGCTCTGGAGCATTAATGTCTTACACTGTAGCCCAGAGAGCATCTAATCTGACCTAAGAAATGTTGACGGGAGTCATCTGGAGTAAGCATAGAATGACCCCTGGAAACGGGTATGGTCAGATCTGACTACATGGAGGTCAGCACTACCTTCACTGCAGTGATCTAAATTCAAGTCAGAGTTTTTGGGTGTGCTTGGGAAGGAACCCCCATACTGATATTTGTGTGTGTGTGTGTATTTGGGAAAGCAGGAGAGGGAGGTAAACACACAAGGAAGTTCAAAGTTTGAATGCTTTTCCTATCCTTATAAATAAGGGACAGATTTTTCTCATTCAGTCAGGACTTATGAGAATATCACCCACACTAAAAGAGACAGGCATATTATTTCACTCCCTATTGTTCCATATTCCACCAAATATGTAAAATGAAAACCAGGTGATTGCAGTGCCTGTGTGTGCTTTTTTTTATTCCTTTTTGGGGGCAAAGAAACTTTTGATCTTCAGTCTGTACAGAAGCATCCCAACTTTAAAAAAGAGCACTGTCAGATTTATTATAGCACTGAAAAGTACAGATATTATGCTTACCATTACTCAGTGACCTCTTTAGGTTTGCCATCATGGTCCAAGATTTATTGCCTTCTGTGTTTAAAATGCAAAAGGATATGTCCTGTTAATATTTCTGGGTTTGCTGCGAAGCAATGACTTCCTGTTTGCTAGTACCACAGGTAAAGAAGACACAAACCACAAGTGCCAACACTATGTAATTTTTTTGGTCCTGAGTCCCTAATTTCTCAGTCATCCAATGTGTTCTGTCAAAATGCAGCCTAAAAGTCTAGACCAAGAGATATCTATGATAGAAAGTGTACATCAGTATTTCAAGCCCTCTAAATTTATTCTAGCCATTTGACAGTTGCTTGGAGATACAATCTCAATTTTTTTGCAGTAGCCCCTTCAAGTGGATATTTATGGCAGATACAACTGTAATTATTTACCTGTAACAAAGTCCAGGTCTGCCTGCTCCAGGTGATACAGACAACAGAAGGACCCAGAGAAAATATTAATCTTCTTTCTGTCTAGATTTTAACCTTTTGCACCCAGCTTCTTAGCTCATTATGGAAATGGGGCTGTGTTTATTTTTTTGTTTACAGTTTCTGTTTCTTTACTCCATGAGTCTAATCAGTTATCAGTATCAGTGACTGAATGATAGTTGAGGGTCTCAGTGTGTTTCGCTGACCTTACATTTAATGTTCTTGCCTTCCTTGCATTAAAAATGCTGAAATCAAATGGGACTATTCATGCAAGTTAAGGTGACTTTTGAGTGAGAAAGCTGCACATTTTGGGACACCACATTATTAGCACAACTCCCCTTCTGCACAGAAGCAGTTCACTTGAATAAAAAGAAGGGAAAGAAAAGAATGACAGAGAAAATAACCGAGGCACAAAAAAAATGGGAATCAGTATCTCATCTTGGTAAAAATTCTAAACCTGTGCCTGCTTTTAAAAGGATAAGTAATCCTGTTGGTTCAGTAGACTATTGATGCTGTCAGACATGTGCTGAAGAAGCTGAACAATTCAGAGCCACAGCAACTAATGGTATTTATCTATATTTTAAATGCAACAGCAATAAAACACAATACTTTGTCCACTGCAGTGTGGAGCAATGGAAGAGAATAATAGGAGCAACAAATTCTCATTTGCTTTTATTCCCTCAGCAGAAACACAGTGTGTTTGAACTGGCCACATTCCCATCGTGTTCATGTTGCCTGGTACATTTAAAAGTCCTATCTGGGCTTGGTGCCATTTTGATGTGCCTCCATTTGGCTTGGCAGAACCAGTCTCTTAACACCACTCTCAATAGTGCTCTTCCCATGGTTTCTAGGACTGCTTGTTGAATGCACTACACACAATTTCTTGAATAAATTATTTCAGAATAAGGAAACTATAGAAAATGGCTTTTACTTGAAAAAACATTGCTAAGAAGAGGCTTTAATTGCGTACACTATTTTTACTTAATGCACATCAACTGAAAATGTATTACTCTTTGCTGATGTTTTGGTTTGGTTTGGATTTTTTGTACGAAATTATTTCATCTTTGGCTTGCATACTGTTAATTTAAATATTAATATGTTTTCCCACATTATCTGTAATTTGATCAAACCCCTTTACATAACTTCTAATAATTTGCATTCTCATATTTTTGTATAAAAGTTTGAAGATATTCAGCATCAGAGTAAATTATATGAGAGCAAAAATCACTGGAACAAGCATAGTATCAGCAGCAGCAGTTAGGTCAGTAATCCAAGTACTGTTGAATGCTCAAGTTACATTTGAAATGTGGAAAGTTGCTGTGAGCAATAAGTAATAATACTGTTCTAAATCACTGTTTAGCCTCTTCTTTGACTTTGTCTCAGTATAGCTATTATATCTTGCTTTGGTTGTGTTTTTCAAATGTATTCCACCTTTACAGACTTTCTTGCATCTAGTTGTTTTGTGAAATAAGAAAACAAACTGAATTCTGTGTTATTCTAATGAAGGCAACATGGCTACACAATGTTGGAATTGAGTCCATATTTTTTTAATAGCAGATTTTTTCAGAGTTATTGAAAATCGATCCGATTTATTATGACTTTGTCATCCAAGATAACATGCAAGATTGCTAAGAGCTGACCCCTGTGCTTCTTGGTTCACTGAAACTGTCATTTAAACCAAAAAGTAGTTGTCTTAAAGACTTTTCCAACACAAAATAGTCCCAATGATAGACATAAGTCCCAGGAAACATACAGGCATTTCTAGTTTTCAATGAAAATTCCTACCCTCTAAAGCTCCAATAACTTGCCCATGACTGTATAGAAGCAGGATTTTTGCAGCAGGCTGGACATGGAATTTACAGGAATTAATGATACTTGTAATCAAGCCACCTGACCAAGCTGATCTGCAGAAGTCATCCTAGTCTGCAGAGAGATACTAGGAAACCTCACAGCTTTTCCCACTATTCTCAGTAGCAACCAGCATGCAGCCTTCCCAGCCTGCAGCCTTCCCATATCCTTGGGTATGATATAGACTCTTTAGTGCACCTCTAAGAATATTTATTTTGAGTGTCTCAGACATCAAACACAATCACTTTTCTGAGTGCAGAGAATCTGGATCCAGTGCAGGCACTTTTTCCACACTGTTAGCACCCCTATGTTACCAGATGCAAAATGATACGGAATTTCATTCCATTTCTGGTATGCAGCTTCAACTCCTGAAAGCTATGATGAGATGTTCATCTTCACTGGACTCATTTCAGCAATGCGTCCACTGCTTTGAACAATTTGACACACAGAGATGCTTGTTACAAGTTGGTTTTTGTTGCGTTCTTTTTGTTGACATGATTCACTTGTCAGGCTATGTACTTGGGTTTTCATCACCCTTTCCCAAGTGGAGATTGCATATCTTCATTCTGGCAGTTTCTGGATCCCATCTCAAAATGTAAGTACTGTATTTTGTTGCACTTGGTGCTAGAATCTCTAGAGATAATTTTTATTGCTGCTTTGGAGGGGGAGGAGCTAAGTGATTTGGCAACAGCCTTGCAGCTGTGACCCAAAACTTCCTATTTTGCTCTTTATTTTCATAATAATGCTTATTATTATAGTATCCAGAAGCCCTGTTTCCAGCCCTAAGATGTGATGACAGCAGATGCAATTAAAAGCAGCGCTTTGAAAATAGCACATACTAAAACTTGACAGGATCAAGTTTGTTTGCAAACTTACATAAAGCTTGTTGAAATTGCCTGAAATTAAAAAAGAAAAAAAAAATTAAAATGAGCCAATTCAAATCTGAGTCTACAGGTTATGGGTGGCATTGTGAAACCAAGGAGACTCGATGATTCATTTGAGCTCATTTTTTTTTAAATTAGTTCACAAGAAATATGTGAACATAGCTCAAAGGCACAGCAAAGATAGAGTTTAACTGTATTTTTGTGATCCTGATTTATATGAATATTCATGGAGTTATGGGCAGAAGAGCCATTGAATGATCTGTTTCATTCTCCTGAGTATCACATTCAACTGAATTTCTTCCAGTTACTCTTCCATTGAGACCAATCACTTGAGCCTGATGAAAGCATTTATTTTTTTTCCCACAAAGCATTATTTTCAGGATGGAATTATAGTTTTACTTTGTCAACATAAAGAAATGAGTAATCCCTCAGTTCTCATGGCTTTCACTGCCGACAAGTTTTATCTGTTTGTTGTTTGTTTTTTTTTTTAATTATTATTAGTTTTGTCTGATATACTTTTTAAATCTCCTTTTTATGGCAAATCAAAAATCCTGAGTTTCAAAAAAATGTATTTCAGGTATTATGATCAAACGATAAGATAATCAAATTGAACATTAAGACTGTCACTCTCAGCATTTTCTCTAGGTTTTGAATGGATTTTTGCACACTTCTTCTATAATCAGTTTATTTTTTAACATCCTTTGACAAATGTGGACACCAGATGCATTGGCTCTAAAGGCATGAGGCAGTATTTTGTAGGCTATATAGCAATGTCTTTCTAGCAAAAGGATTTTACAGCTGCTTTTAAGAAGTCTAATCATGGTAAAGAAGAACACCCTTCTCCTCACTGCGAAATAGCTTATTCACCCCAGGATTGCACTCGACTTCTCTGCCACAGGACTGAGCTGGGAGCTTAGGTTCAGTTGCTCATGTGTTAGTATCCAAGAAACTTCTCAGAATGACCACTTTCCAGGCTATCAGTCCTTATTTCTAAAACCATGGCCTCCGTTTCTGGTCCCTGAATGTTTGCCTTTGCATTTGGATCTCCTGATATGCCTTTATTTGGATTTGCCTACTTTACCTAATTCTCCTAGGTGACTATCTTATCCTTATTGATACTTACTTTTCCATCAACATTTGCATAATCTATGCAATTTATTAGCAAATATTTTTTTTATTTATCTTTAGAACCTTGAATAAAAGTGACTGTAATTATTAGTAGAACTGATTCTCATGAAAGCCCTATAAAATGCTTTTGCTTGTTTGTGGCTAAGTGTTATTTTTTATTTAGCTTTGAATATGTTCCTTCGTGCTCACCTCCAGTAACTCCAACAGATGCCACTGAGATGTCCATCTCAGTTATTTAAGCCAACCAAGAGTAAAAGCATACAACACACTCTTGTTGCCTATTAAATGTTTATTCTCTGATTTCAGACCAAGTCAGTTATCCCTGGCTGCAGTAAGTTTACTGGAACTATGATGCACCATGTCAAAATTATTTCCTTGTATGAGTCATACATTTCTTGTAGACTCAATGAGCACACTAAGCTCTGGTGTTTGGAAGATGGGCAAATTTTACAGCTGTAGGAGGAACTTGCTTTTTAAAACTCAAACTTGGTGTGATGAACTTGTTTGAATATATCCTGGTGAACTGTATCATATAATTGGTCTATGGCAGTAGTTAGCCCAAACAAAACATCCCATTTTCTGTGTCAGTCAACTGCTCCTGTGATTAAGACAGATCCTGCAAGAGGTTATAATGGAGTGTTTTAATTAGAGAATGTGTCTCTACGAAATGAATCATAGCAACAAACCTCACAGGCATGGCATATGCATTTTCAGGTCTGGAAAGTGTCAGACAGGATGCCAAGACAAAGATTCACATTCAGGACTTGACCACCAACCTTCACAAATTCTAGGACGTTAAAGGTCCAGAGATTTGGTGCAGACCTATCTCTAATGTTGATCTTACAGTGGGAGTCAATTACCTGTATATCACAAGGGGTTTATATTATCTCCTATCAGCCCAGTGACTGTCCAACTTCTGCTTAAAATCTGTAACAACAAAAAGTCTCTGCTAGTCTTCATGAAATCTTATTAATTTTGATATCAATTTACTGTAAAACTTTATTTGATTATGATTATTATTACCATGCTGATTTGGGAATTTACTTCTTTGGGGGTATGTAACGGCTCATGTCCTTCAACTTTTTTGTGGGCAGTTAGGCAGATGAAAAAATGGAAGTCTCGAACTATAGACTACAAAAACCCAGCCTGCTGGAATAAGGAGACTTCAAACAGAAGATCATACTAATGGAACTGGGAAGAGGATATCAATAAAAGTTTTATCTCAAGTGCTGGAAATATGGTGAGAAAGACTCACTACAGCTTTTATTAGCAGACATGGGTTGTTGGTTTTTTACTCTAAAAGATTCTTAATTTTTTTATCCTAACAGCTGATTTTTAGCTGGCTGTAGAATATTATCACATGAAGCACTTATGTCATAGATATGTAAAGTCACAAGCATACAAGATACGTGGGTAGCAACAAGTGATATTTATATTGAGACTTGCCTTCTGGAAAGGGTTACAACCCAGCCTGGAAAAAGCCTTGTTTGGTCTCTGTTTCAGTAGCTACAGATTATTAATAACAAAAAAAATGTAATAAATGAGTGCCTTAGGCAAATGAGCCAAAAATAGGGAGAATCCCTGTCTTCTCTGTGCAGTGTTTAACCACATAAAATGCTATAGAGAGGGCTTTAGGCTTTTTCATGTTTTGCCTGCAAGATTAAGAAATACTCGTGCCTAATTTGCTTATGTATTACCACTTCTTTAAGACTAATGGTGTGCTTTTTTTCAGAGGCATGTGACATTTCTCTAGTAAAAATCAGCTACTATCCACAGCTACTGTGTGATTTGCAGATTCATATTCAAAATCACAGTTAGGCTAGAAATGGCTCCTTAGAAAATAATAAAATAGCCAAGTCAGGATTAAGACGTTTTTAGTTGTTTTTTGTTCCCATTAAGATCTTTCTTCTTTTTTATGTAAAAAATGCAAAAGAGTTCGAGACTGATCTTTTCTAGTTTTCATTACTTCAACTAGTGAGAAACAAAATTAGCTGAAGGGCCACACTTTAGATTTCAAAGCTTTAAATAAAGAATAAAAGTTCTAAAGAATATTTAAAACTCTTGGCTAAAAGCCCCTAGCTAAAATACGCTGTTTCCTTCAGGAAGGCTCAGGTGCTCAACACCTTTTCTGAATTTTAGTCCTTTGAGTGCTGAGTACTTTACAGTAAGATACATAGGACATGTAGGTAAAATGGAGCATGGAAGTAATGGTGATGCCACAGCATACTTTTTAGCATATAACCCTTCTGAGAAGGGCAAAAAGAACTATTCATGTGCTAATAATTAAACATGTTCTTGACTTTTTCTTGCTAGACCCAGATCTGACGCAGATCTGATAGCAGGATTTGGCCTACTATATTCAGATGTTTCTTTAAAACGGCTTCTTTCCATTTTCTCCTCTTTTTTCAAATTCAATGAGAAACCATCCTTGAAGTCATATAAAGTCCTATTTTTATAGTTTCGATTTGCAGTGAACATTTACTGCATGTAAATCAACAGGTAGTAGTTTCTGTTGAGAAAATTGTTTTGATTTTTTACCATGGATAACTAGAGGGGGAAAAAAGTAAAATGTCAGTGTAACTGTCCTAGAATTATCAACAAACTGGGTTAAAAAAGTATTAAGAGACCAGTCTCTGTTGTAACATTTTCAAAGGAGTAACGGAATTGCTCTTCCATTAACTAGGAAATGGGCTTGAGTGTGCTTCTGTGCTAAAAGGCCACTCTGTGAAGAATGGCATTGTAGGGTGCTCCTTTGACTCCAGATCAAATTTACTCATTTTAATGGTGAAAAGATTATTTTTCTATCCATCAACTGTGCCAGCTAATCCTGCACATGAAAGTTGAGCTGCGCTCTGTCTGATTCACACTTCACCACCTGTAGTAAGGACTGGGCAGCTGGATCAGGCTTTTGTTGATGCTGGAAGAGAGTTTCGTTCCCTTTCCATTAACTGAACTGGGTTGTGTCATGATAAGTACAGCGGTAAAAACATATTTTTATCAGGAAACTCAGTAGATATGGCACAATTTAAATGAGTCCCCACACTGAATGGATCCGTTGAGTTTACTAACTACAGCTGCACATTCATGCAAAGGTAAAGGTAATGCCAGCATTGGGTTTAACTGTGAAACTAAAGGGTCAATGTAACTCTCTTCTGAGCTCTGATAGATAGACAGAAAAAGGCAGTAAAAGCAGTGGGAACCATCCTGTGTTCTCATTCAAGAATCAGAGCTGGGGTAACACCAAGTCACCTCCTAAAATGACTCCAGAATTAATTTCTACTGGAAAGAGTCCCACTGAACTCACTCAGGCTGGACCGAACCCTGAGTGGAAGCAATGCAACCTTTGATCAAAGGTCAGCTTACAGCTATGCAATGCTTCACTTGCGCTTTACTCTTCAAGTTTTCCAATGTTTACCTTGTACCAATCTGGCAGCAAAGGGCTGGGTTTTATTCAGGCTCAAGGACATTGCTTTCATCACTTCGATACAAGCCTCTTACAGCACTTGGGCACAAGCATCCCAGCAATAGGAGCCTGGTCATCAGGAGGCAGAATAAACTACTCAGTGCCTGGACTGATAATCCCAAAACTACACATACTTAACCCATGCAGATTTGAGTTAAGGAAAATAAAATTGAAACTGATGAAAACATCATCTGGAGAGAGTCCAAACTCTTCAAGTTGAAGCTGGTTAGCAGAGGAAGTGGATGTGACCAAGGACTTCACTTGTAGGCATGGATAAGGATCACAAAACAGATGACAGACTGATAACCACTCCTTAATGTAAACCATATATGGTTAGACTGATCTCAGCTTAGAGTTTGTTTCATAGCTTAATTTTTAAAGAGACCCTGTAGAGTAGCTGTGGCTCCAACTTAGTTTTGTTTTCAAATATGTATTTTGTGTTGCCTCTTTGTAAATATTCCCTTGCATCACCAAAAACAAGCAAACAAACAAACCAAACAAACAAAAAAAACCCCAACAATCTAGAAATAGGTGTTTTATATTTTTGAAAGAAAACTTACTTTTTGACATTTTACAGAAATACATATGAACCAGAGCCAGAGGCTCTGCAAATTTCTTAGGGGCTCTAGGTCTTACTGACTGTGAGAATGCCATCAATTTATAACTTCCTCCATTTTGTTCACATGAATACATACATATACTGCTAGAATGATACAATTTACATGTGTGATGTTACAGAAGAATTTGAGATTTTGCAGGATGAAATTTTCAGCTTAAAAAGAAGTAAAACAAATAAGAAAGTGAGGTGGAATACTATGCACTTCTTGCTGAGTTGAGATACGTCCTTGTGTTGTGGCTATAGCAAATTTTCCCACTGAAAGAAAAGGGCACCAGCTTTCTGGGTCTACTTCAGCAACACATTTAATGCATGTCTCATTTGAGTTCAAGCTAATGGCTTTTCATGCTATTTTTTTTTTTGAGCATTTTCCTGTGCCAGTCTTTAGAACAATTAGTTTTTTAGACTGGACACTGTATCACATTTTAAGTAAACAAAGCAAAAAGTATCCTTGTTGAAAAGTAAGCTTGAAACCCAGCACAGTTGTAGTTTGTATTACCTAGTGTGTTCTTAAAAGACCGGTTTGAGGAATTTTTCTTTTCAAAATGCATAAGATTTTTATCTAAGCTGTGTCCCTTATAATCAAAGCCCTTGATTAGAGGGTCTCTTCATGAAAGACCAGTAGCTGCTGCAATTAAATATATAATACTTCTGCTCCTCTTACAATTTAGGTGTTTGGTTTTTTTTTTTCCTTAGGAGACATCCTTATCTGATTTGAAGGACAGCAACTTATCTTTTCTTTTCCCTCCTCCCTTCCTCTGACAAAGCATTTCCTCAGTCACAGTGTCTATTCATTGAAGGAATTTTGATAATACTTTATACCAGTCACTGGCCAATTATTTGAAAAAAAAATACCAAAACATGTTAGTGCTTGTTTTACTATTAAGGGCACAAAAAGATAATGATCAAGAGGAAATGTCAAAGAATCACTGACTTTGAACTATTTTGTAAAAAATATGAGCAAAGATGGTCTGGGGAGTAAAGTGAGCCCTTTTTGCATGGCTCACTGGGCAGGTGAAATTGTATGAATCAGCATTATCTGCACAAGGGTATCTCAGTACATGTGGGATTAGTTCTTATAGATGAGATTGAATTGAGGCTGTACAGGAAAGCTCTACAAGCTCCAGATCTGGTAGGTACTGTGCACTTAGAAACACTCCCAAGGGTAGCTAACTGAGATGCAATGTATATAGAGCCCATGTGAGTTGGTTGGGATGGAAACTGAACCTCTCAGCACAGATCCCTGCTAGCAGCTTCCTAACAAGAAGGCTGTATGTCCTTGAGAATCTAGCAGCAAAGCTCAAAGCTTAGCTAGAGCCAGATGTCCAGTTTGAGTTCATTCCTACTTGAAATGATGAGCAGACATTTATTTAACTTGGCTTATTTGTGTAAGATATGAAGAAGACCTAATCCTAGACTTATTGAATGAGTTAAATAGATGTATCTAACTGAATTTTTATTTTATTTGATGGAGGGATGGGGCACAGTGGAAGAAGAGATATTGCCCTTTTTCTGAAATTAATTTCTTTGGTTGTAGGGCACAAAATGAAAGTTCTGCCATTGTGTCAGTAAAAACTGGTCATTGTCCTGGCACCAGAGAGCACATCTTCATTGATGCCTGAGCTACTGACATAAACAGGGAGGGGAATTACTTATTTGATTATTTTACTATAAAAAGCAACACTTTTTAGTTTTTACTATAAAAAAGCAACACTATACAGCATCACGGTATAGTGATTGGAAAAATATGGAATATCTCTTTATTCCCCTGAAATATTCACATTTGTCTGATAGTCTCACATTACCAAATTTACAGGTAACACCAATTACAGCCCACATGCAATTCCAGATGGAAAACATATACTCTGTAGATGCAGCACATCCTTTAAAAGTCAGAAAAAAAAGTGTCTTTTGGATTTACATGATAAGAATGGAAAGGAAAAGAGAGAAAGAAAGAGAATGAAAGAAGGAAGAATAGAATGAAGAGAGGTAGGGGGAAAGGGAGAGGAGAGGAGAGGAGAGGAGAGGAGAGGAGAGGAGAGGAGAGGAGAGGAGAGGAGAGGAGAGGAGAGGAGAGGAGAGAGGTAATTCTCCCTGCCAAAAAGATGCAACAAATTATTTTGCATATAAGTTATTTGATCTTCATTTTGTTATAAATGTTGATTGATGCTATTTGAGAATGCAACCAATATTGTTGTTGTCCTATCAAGCTTTGAAATCACAAATTCTTTGATTTCCCATAAGACCAAGATTATGCCAGCATCTGAAAAACAACTGAATTCTCAGTTGTCATTGCAACTTCAGGCATCTTTGTGAAATATAGATGATTATGTATATGCATATACGCACATGCTGTATATGTGTATGTATGTGTGTGTGTGTGTGTGTGCATATATATATACACTGTACATATGTGTATAGATAGATACATAAATTCAGTCCCAATACAGATGCACAAGAGGCATCTAGTGCAGCAAAGTCTGTCCATTGCCTTTGGGGAAACTCATGGGTTTAAATATTAATCTGTAAAGTTTAACTCTCAGGTGTCAGATAACCTGTTTCTGCCTTTGCCCCACAGTGATGTGGGCTGGTTGAAGTACCTGGAGCTGAAGGTGCCTCAGTTTATACAACTGACAAGTACTGAAAACACGTTGCAAGTAAACTCCCTCAGTGATGTATTTTTCTTTTCCATTTCTCTCAGTGAGGTTCACTGTGAGCATCTAACCATGCTGCAAAGCCATTAAGGGGTGAGGCGTTCAGATGCAAAGCTAAAATTAAAGTTTATAAAGTTGCAAAGTACAGTAAAGCTGAATTATGTGGGTAGCTGGACTCATGGAAGAGGTGCCTCGTAGATTCACTGAATTCAACAGACACATTTCCATTGACTCAAGGGAGACGGATACACAACAATGCAAGGTTGTCCCTTTAATTACATTGATTAACGTAAACCAGAATTTTACTTGCGCACAGATCCCTGCAGCCACACAAAGACTATTGTCTACACTGAGACTGTACAGGGATCTGCTTGTGCAATGTTCACAACAGGATCTGGACCTACAGTTCTGTGCATACGTTTAATGCACAATGTACAAAATCAGTGGGGCTCACCGATTGCCTGTGGGCCATAGAATGGATCAGCCTGGCTCACTGCTCTGCTTTACCACATCTGCCTCAGCTGTAGGCACTAGTGGGAGGAAAAGAGCAGTGCTCAAGCTCGAGCAGGTGGAGCTGCCATTGCTTTTCCCACGTGGCCCAGAAATGCAGATTCAAAACTTGCACCAAACTTCAGGCATGATGATTGTTCCTATCACTCTAATTTAAAATATCAGGTGATAATTTCCACACAGAACAGTAAACGAAAATGTCTATATTTATGAAATGGTAGTCAGTGTCCGAAACATAGATTTCTCTACAAGAGAGAGGAAATGACAGCAGATACAAAAGAAAATCTGTTTTGATTATCACACCTGATAAGCCTCATTGGTTCATCATGTCCAGCATCTGCACCACTAAAACCTAATGATCATGAGTGAAGCCTTTCTCCATGACCCATAATAAATTGTACTTGAAAGGTGATGAATTACTTCTGTCTTTTGCATCTTGGACAAAAGGATTGTTTCAACCTTTTCTGCAGAATTCCTACGAAGGAACTAGTCCATTTTACATTAAAATAAAACAAAACAAAACCAAAAACACACACACAAAACAAAAAAACAACAACAAAAAACAACCAAGCACACAAAAAAAACAACCAAACGAACATAAACCCAAACAAACAAACCAAAATACAAAACAACAACAAAAGAAAAAAAATAACAAAAAAAACAGAATAAACAAACTATATGGCCTGTTTTATGCTCTTTGGGGGAAAACCAGTCTAAAGCAATAGTGTAAATTTCTGCCAGTTCAAGTGAGGGGGATTTTTTTAAGAACAGCCATTGCTAATCTCCATTTCACCAGTTGCCTTTTACATATTTTGCAAAATATGACCCGCAGTTTCCAGGTTGTTGTGCCAGTGATTTTTCAATGGTCAGCCTATCTACCTCTTCCTTACAGCCATAAGCAGTAGTTTTACTAAATGCATATGAGTACCTGCCCATCACAGCAGTTTAGGACTCATGATCAACCCCAGCACGGCAAGTGTCTGTCCGAGAACAAATGAGAGAATTTAGCAAAATGTATAAGTCCTTCCCATGCTACCTACTGAAACAAGCAGACCTATAGTCAATTTATTGAGCATAAATTACTGCCAACCTTCGCTAGAATAATTTATACTCCTGAGCCACTTCAGACAGGAAGGCAATAGGGAACTGTCAGGATACATGAGGTTTTATATAGAGATGAACGAATAGCTCATTATTCAAAGTCAAATGATATTCATATTTAGGGGTCAGAGAATTTGGGAAATGTTTAGACCCTCACCTGAGAGTACAGTATGAAACCTCTTTCCCCATAAGGGCTCCTCAAAATAAGTACTGGCTTTTCCAATCCTACTGCTTAACAAGAATAGTTAACCCAGGCAACAGTTGGGTGGGAAGAATTAATAACAGTAAAGGAGCAGGAAAATGAACAGAGGGACTCAGTGGGCATAGGATTAAGGAAATGAGTGAAAAGATGGGGAAAGAGGAATTAAAACATATGGAGATGAGATTGAAAGTGTGGTCGGGAGAGAGATAAACAGCACCAAACCCAAAATTATTGCAAAGTGTTAGCTTTCACAAAGGCATTGTCCATTTTCTAGTTGTGTTTGATTATTGGAAAATCTTGGAGCACTGCAGTATAAAAGGAAGAAAATTTTTGTCTGCACTGTTTTTTATATTAGCCTGGGAAGCTCAGATTTTATGAGGTAGAATGACAACTTTGCCAACATTTTTGAATTTATCTTAAGATCATAAAGATTAGTATCTCAACCAGCTACAAATCAACTTCCTTTTTAACTAAGTAAATCCAGCCTCGAATAAATCCTGGTTCTTCTCTGAAGCAGAGAACTCAGTAGAAAAGAACCTTTTCCTGTGTTTCAAGCTTGGCTTTCCAAGCTGCCGCAGATTTTGTTGAGCATTGCTTACCCTGTGCCAAGCCCCCCCTAAAGCAGACTGAATTTCAATACTGAAAGAAGAGCCTGGTTCTTTTTTTGGCCCTTTCCCATGCCCATCCCACCATAGTTCCATCTGGGGCACTGTGCAAATGCTCAGCCAGTACAACTCCATTAACCCAAAGCCAAGGTGAAGCAAGAGGGAATGGGCTTTGCAAGTGGTGGAAAAAAAACCACCAAAATGCAAGATAATTTTCTCTACAGTATCTCAATTCTAAGGAAATATATTCAGCAAACTTGAGTGGCATAGTCACAAAGAAAGTTCAGGGTATGTTTCACTCCACATTTCCCCAGTGCTGATAATTCCCCAATCAGCCATTATGTTAGTTTACTAAGTCATCTGTACTCACCTACAGATCCTTCACTTCATTATTCCCCGGCCAAAATCTCTTCCGAAGGCTCCTCTGACAGATTTATATTCTGAGCATCAGACAGGAATGTGGTTCTCTGTTTTTCCTTTACCTATACTACATAAACATGTCCAGGTTATTGCTCGTAGGTCTTGTCTGAAACAGCTAACATAGAGGATCTCAGGCAAAGTTATACAGCTACCTACAGAAATATGCTGAGCCTCCGAGCTCCCCATGACTGTTGCAGCAGATCTGACTTCTCAAGGTTTCAGCCCAACTCTTGCCTCCATTTCTGCACCTATTTCTTGTCTGAAAGGAATCTGGTCAAAGGAAGTCACAACAGGCAAAATTTTCATAGAGAGGTTATGGTCAATAGTACATTACAAATTTACTACAATGCAACATCCATTCAATTGGGTATTTGGGTAATTTGATTTTGTTCTACAAATCACTAGGAATTTTATGGGTACACATTTTGCAAACTAGTTCTTATATCACACAGGAATGACTGTACAAACCCAACCCTCCAACTATGTTCTGGTAACAGTGACTTTTCACAGGTTACCTCTTACCCTTTTCCCCCAAGAAGATAGAACATACAAAAGTATTGCTAAGGATAAGAGCCTTTTTCTTTCATAGAACAGTCCTCCTGTCTCTTGAGAACTTCAGCCATGAGAATTTATATTAAATGAAACTAATTAGCTAAAGGTTGCATCAAAACTCTCAAAAAGACCCACTGAGATCAGATTCCTTTCCTGCTAGTTATCTCACCCGCAGATCCCCAAACAACAGAAGGCATTGTAGAGACAATTGTACAGATGCAGGTATGAGACCTGCTCCAGCAGTGAGGGCTGTTTCAGTGGTACAAGTATCAGAAGAAAAAAGAAGGAAAAAAAGGCATTCTCCTCAGCCATTTTCTGAGAATACCTCCAACATCCCTTTGCAAAACTCTATTAATAACTTATTGAAGCTCCACAATCCTGTGAAGAGCTGGAAATCGTTGCTATAACATTTAATACATCATTTCCCTGAAAGTATTATTTTGATCCAAAAGTGCCTTTAAGTAGATGTAAAATTCAGGCAGAAAAAAAGCAGCCTCACTTGGTGGTTTTGCTGTTCTAGATACAGAGGAGGGATGTAAGCACCAGTTTACACACATACTGCCCTTGGTCTTCTGCACGAGGTGACGGGTTGCCCACAAATGTGTACTGCCAGGATGGGTGCCAAGCACAATGCCAAGTTGTGGTTTGGACAGTAGAGGCTGGAAGAGCTGCCAAAAGTGTGCCTGCCTGGCACACTAAAACCTGGCCAGAGTCTGTTCAAAGCAAAGAGCAAAGAGCAAGCTGTATTTGACTGAAAGCAGGCTAGAAGACACTAGATATAACTATCTGGTTAACTGGTAGTGAGTTAAAGTTATGTAATTTCATACCAGTTGCTAAAAAAACACTATATGGAAACAACTCTTTCCATCCAGTTTCATTGCATGTATAAATAGGCACGATGCTATCAAAAGTGTCAACTTATGACTGCTGAATTTGACTCATCTCAAACTGGGCAACCAGGCTGTGAGTCTGCGAACGGTATTGCATTACCCCAACCTATCTCTGTGATGGATGTAAATCACACCAGTAGGCTCCTGCAGCATTTAGTCAGGAAAATGAACCTGTAAAACACACATACAGACCTGAAAAAATCTTGTCTCAGCTATTCCAATCAGCTATTTTTCTTATTTCATTTACATTCTCTCAAGGAATGAAGCACCTTAGAAATACGTTTTTTATGCATAGATCGATGCCAAGGGCAATAATTTGAAGATCATAGTATGCTCTACAGAAAGATTTTGTTTTCTAAGCCCAAAGATGGAGCATTTTTAGTTGCAACTCCTTAAACAAAAAAGGGGAAAAAAGGGACAGGGAAAGGGGAGAATTTCTGTGTGTTAAGTATCACAACTGCGTTTGTTAGCTTGCTGTTTTGAAGAAATATAGGTAAGCAAACCAAGATAAATCACAGCAATTTGAGATGTCATTTTGCTCTCCTATAGTGTTTGAATTTCTTCCATATTACAATAGATCTTCTTTCCTTGTGCCAGCTAAATTGAATTCCTCTTTTTGGGTCGTTTCTTTGAAGAGCTTTGGATAAAATGTCTCACGCAGTTCAGTTTGGAACCTTCCCAAATCAAAACCCCAAACCCTACATTTTGTTTCAGTTGTGGGGAATGGGAATTCAGATTGTTTTTTACCTGTTCATAAGACATCTGCTTTCACTATTTGGCATAGCGTGGAGCTGAGGTTAGTGGGGGAAGGAGGGCTGATTAACCTCAGAGGATTTATTACTTTTGATACATTGAATGTCTGATTTTGCTTCCCTTGTTCTCATTCGTTCACAGCCTCTACATCGAGATACACTGCAATTTATTTTTTTTTTAACCATTTAGATTTAATTTTCTTCTCTTACTTAGCATTGAAATATCCAGAATAAGTCATTGGTATCTGTTGTTTTTGGAAGTTTTGCCTGAACTGAATTTCTGGGCTCAGCAATGGAAGTCACAGAATAGGAAGCTGATTTACAAACTGCCTTTAAATCCACTGACATAGGCTAAAGTGCACTGAATATTCACAAGCTCTATATTAGCAGCCTCTACTATTTTGTGCTCCCCATGGCTCTGGTTCAGCTGAAGAACACCCAAAGTGATCCCAGATTTTAAAGTCCAGCTGATCCTGAACAGACCAAATTTCAAATTAAACCAGAATGCTTTCATATGCCTCCTATATGCAGTTAGCACTTAGCTACATATGCTAAAATCTGTACTATTTTCAATATGAATTTTTATACAAATTTGTGTGAGAATTAAACTATTGGTAGAACATGAGGTTTTGTTGGAAATCTTTCTAAGCAATTTATATCTGAATATGATGCCATGTCTTTTTGTAGAGGCAAAGAAACTTAAAATGTGCTGTGAAAAACAGGCAAGCCTTCTCAGATTTGGAGTTTGACTGTAAGTGAGGCTGGTCAGAAATATTTTGATGACAAGGTTTCAGCGGAAGTGGTGAGTTTTAATGGAAATGGTAAAGTGCATGGTGCCTGTTAGGTCCAAAGAAATATTGCCAAACCAAGGAGAATTTGACAGAATTTGAAATGCTGAGAATTTCACCTGGGGTCAGATTTTCTCTGCTGCAGAACAGGATTCAGATACAGTCTTTGGTAGGATCCAGGTTCAGGACACAGCTCAGTTGGAGCTTGGTGCTACTTTGTCCAGGTGAGATTAGTGTCAGTTTTGCTGAGCATCTGAAGGATACACGAACACTGGTCTGTTTGAAAGCATGAGAATTTGAGCTTCTAACATGAAATTTTAGCAGCCCTTTTCCAAGTAGGGAATTTTTGCTTTGGTCTAATTCAACACGAATCCAAACTGTGGAAGAAGAGAATGAAACTTTGGCTGAATTCACACTTCTGTCTTGAAAATCTATTTGTGCTTAATATGCTCATCAAAAAGGTTTATCTGTAAACAAACACACGTGCACACCCAGACACATACACACACCAAAATGCTCTTCCAGAGTTGCATTTTAACATCAGCACATTATTTGCTCTATTACCCTTCTGAGTGGTCAAAAAAAAATCAGTAAAAGCAATTCAAGGCAGCAACAGATAACCACCTATAAGCAAGTACACTGAGCTTTCTGAAAACTGAGCGCGTGGCAAGGAGGCAGATTTATACACTTTAGTTTGAGGCAAAAATGAAATAACAATCAATAACTTATTGGGTGTGGGTTTTTTTCTGAGCAATAGTTGAAGGATTTACCTGAGGTATGCAATAGCCATCTTGGTTTTAAGATGAGAGCTCAGATTCTCACCTGGTGCATATCAGCCCAGATCCATCACTGAGAGCAGAGATTACTAAATCATGAATATTATGCCTGAAGCAGAAGGCACTTGGCCAGCTCCTTCTCTGTGTTAATGATTTTTGTACATTGTGCAGATTTACTTCAGCCAAAGATCTGACTGAACGTCTCTTATTTTTGCTGAGAGTGTAATTATAGCCCCGGTCTTTATATTCTTCAGGTATTATTTTCACAACTGTAGTCTTCAAAACTTTTCCTTTCTCCCTGTTTCTAATCCCATTCCTTCCCTTTATAGACTTATAATTGTCAATTCCTCTGTGGTTATGATGACATATTTGTGGCATACACAAAAGATGAGCAGTATACTAGCAGGCCTCATCAATACATTTTCATATCTGTGAATATAATGACGGAAGAATAATTAGGAGTTCCCATTACCTAAAAGTAGTGCTCTACCAGGTTATGTATCTTACCATGCTTAGGTTCAATAAAATTTCAAATGGAGAATAAAGGTGGAGAGGGAGATGAGGACATGCCATACCTAGAAAAAGAGATGCTTCCACTCAGTACGTGAAGAGAAAAAGCACAGCATGATAAGAGGAGGAGACCAGGATTTATAGGCTGTTGATAATGTTAGATTGATAGAGGGGAAAAGCCAAAGAGGGCATGACTAAGCAGGGAAGGTTTAGTTAATAACAGAACATCTTCCTCTGGCCTCAGATTTTAAAGATTCAAAATTGGGTTTTAAAGCTGAATTTAAAAAAAAAAAACAAAACACCAACACCAACAAATAAAAAAAAAACCCAAAAAACAAACAAAAAAAAAAACAACAAACCACACAGAAGTTCATTTCCTGTAGCCTAGTCCTTATGAAGGAAAAACAGCTATAAAAGATGTAAGTTAACATCCCAGTGAGAGTAGTTTTCATGTGGATTTGCAGGTCAAGATGAATCTTAGGTTCTCATATTGTCTTTATTCGCACCTGCTGACAGCTGTGCCTAGGAAATGTCTTATCTTTGTAGGACGTTTTATACTAATGCTGTAAGAAATTCACCTTTTATGCTCTGAATAGAGAATTCATTTCTCACTAAAGCCAGAGGAATTAAAACTCTCTGGAAAAATAGTTTTGTGGTTTGATGATGGTTTTGCAGAATCAAAAAAAAAAAGTGTTTCACATAGAACAAATCCAAATTTAAGAAGTTTTTTAAAGCAGCTTTACTTTTTAAGTCTATTAAAGGAAATTTCAAAACAAAACCTCTTAGACTTCAAGCATTCTGTTTTTAAAATGATGAAATAAAACTTTACAGCATTTTCAACATTATGTTTTTGTTCCAGACAATTTGGCAAAGCTACAATGAATTTAGAAAGCACTTCAGTATTGCTAAATCTGCATTTTTTTTTCAAAGGAAACAAAAAATGGTCAGAGTTGATGTGAACCCTTTGTTATGAATTAAATTAATCTGTGTTATGATTTGAGCAAGCTCACTTTTACCATATTAGTTTGGGTAGAGATTTAGTTTCATTTCAAACCACCTAACACAATACAGTTTTGTAAGTAAAATTTGTTTGCGTGTTCATTAACATTTTAGACTCTAGAGGTTTAAGCCAGTGTGAACTAAAACCTTTTTTCTTTCAACTCCAAAAAGAGTGTAATAAATCACAAATTCATTGTGGAACAATATGGCAATAATTTCATATGCTTTCATGTATTTAACAGAGACAGAGTTTGCTTTTCCACTTCTTTAGGAGCTAATGGTTGATTTAATCCAATGTTGAAACTATCAGACCTTCAGTCAGATTTTGTTTTAACAATGTGCCTCTGATAAATAGACTTCCAGACTGAAATCCCAGTCTAACAAGGGCTGCTATTTGTGATGTGCTAAACAGTGGTAAAAATGTTTGGTTCAGGGAAATAGAACTATGTAATAAAAAAGGACAAAATGCTGGCTCCCATAAAAAAAAATTAAAAATTTTTGTTTACGGTTTATCTTTAAATATACACCAAGTCCCTATGTAGAACATTGTGGTTGTATGCCATCTCCCTTTAGGGATATCTCAAAATGCTCTATAAATATTTTCCTTCACCTGAAACCAGGTACTCTGTTGTGCTAGTTGCTGTGTGGTCATCAACAGCCAAGAAAAGAAACTCCCATCCCAGAAGGATTAAAAGTTGAAGTAATGTTCTCTAACCAGTGGTCTCAGAATCATGGGGGTAAATTTGAAAGCTGCTTTGTGAAAATATTCTCAGAAAAAGCAAAGTTTATTCTTTAATTTAAAAAATATTATAGCTAGCATATTTTCTAACTAGCCCTTTCCACAGACCCCAGTACAGAGGCTGTTGTCCTTGTCCCTTCCTCCATGCGTAGGAAAACACATAGGGATGAGAGAGGATTAATTCCTCCTCACTTTAGGAATGGCTTCATGAGACAGATAGATAGGCAGGTGCTGCAAAGCTCAACACAATCTTAATCAAGCTGGCTTGTTGAATTTCCTACTGTTTGCTCATCTTGTCATTTTTCCACACATGCAACTCCAACTACAGCCAGTGGAGGGGTCTGTTTTAACTAAAACAAACAAAACAAAAAGGAGCCTTAAAGAATTGTACAACACAGATCACAGAAAAATAACACCTGCCATGTGTGTTATCTTCAACTTTCTCCTCCCTGATAGGAAAAACTCAAATGCCATATTTTGCTTTGTGCTGAACCTCAGTGTCTTCTCTAGCTGCTCAAGGGGAGGAGTAGGTTCCTTTTTCCCTGCTTCTCTGCTGTATGTACAACATATTAAGTGCATCTTAACAGCACACTTAAAACATCTTGAAATCTCCCATTCTAGAAAGACAAGGGAAAAAGTAGCTCAGAGGGTTTGACTGAAAAAATGCAGAAATAATTCATTTGGGTGATGGTTTTACAGAGCAGAAATGAAATTTCTGATTAAACTATGGTTATAACACTTAGTACCCCAAACCTGCCAACAAATTTCTGAAGACAAACACTTGTACTTTAGCAGAAACAGGCACTGAGAGGTCCTCTGTAGTGTAAATGCTATATCAGATGTCTTTAAGAGTCTGGTCTGATCCCACTGGATACAGAGGGAGTAGCTGTGCATATGTACCCTTGATTTTGGAGATCCCATTGCAGAGCTTTCCGGGTTTCCACGTCGCAAAAGCAGAATGTTGGAGGATTTCCTCCCTCAACATTCTTTGAGGCTGTTTACTGCATATGCACATTTTCTTCCCAGAGCAGTCACAGTGAGTTTGACCACTGGCTTTTCAGAGCAAGTAGGGTTAAACACAAACCTGCCTTGGACTGCCAGGAAAGGGAAAAAAGCCTCACCATTGTGGTGCCTGTTTGTAACAGATATTCCCCTGTATTCCTCTCCGCTCCTGAGTGACAGCAGCTGGAATTTATGAAGCATGCTTGTGCTTTGCAAGTTCCCTGTTTTAACATTCAGGAGAGAGAGAAAATGTCTTAGCTTTGTTCAGTTTGTCAAGCTGCTTCCTCCTTTGTGCCCAAACATACACCATGTCTTACAAAAAGTCCCTTCTTAAATTACATCCCAAAAGGTGAACTATATATATGCAAAAGTAATTTCTCCTTCAAACAGTATGTCACACCTGTATGGGATATGTGACCTCATGATGGAGAAAAATGACCAAAGGTGCCTGTGCAATTCCCACATGAGTTCCTGTACTCAGGAATTTAAGGTGGCTCTTTATTGCACATGTATGGGCTGAGCCCTTTCACACACCAAAGTTGACAGAAGGTTTCATTTTGATAGCTACTGCAGTGGTCAATATGACTGAAACTGGACACAAAGTAAAAATATAAATACTGTATCTTCATTACTTATCTGTCTGAACCCATAGGAAATATGTCTAATACTCTTTTTCACTTCCTTGACATTCCTCATTTCTAAGCACATGTGCACACACACACATGCGCACACACATATATTTCTACAACTGCAAATGACTGAAAGCCATCAGGCTTTCGTGATGGGAAGGGAGAAGGGAATCCATAGCTCAGCAGTACTATTTCCCCTACTTCCTTGCAAAACCTCTCTCACTGGAGTTTCATAGGCTCTCTCCTCCAAATTATTTATGGGAGAGGGGCAACCCACCAGACGCTGTATGTGCCATTATCCCCAGCTATTATCCAACAAGTAGTTAATGTTGTTTGAAGCAAGCATGATTCTTTCTGAGCTCCTCTGTGGCTGCTGCTGCATGCCTAGGGCCTGGTTGTACTCCCTTAAAGTCGATGTTAAAACTTCCCAGCCTCACAAGGTGGTTGTGAGGATAAGTTCATTAACGTTTGCAAGGCCCCCAGATATCATAGTGCTGGGAGTAATATAAGTGTCTAGATAGCTAGTTCTCAAAGACAGCATCTCTGAGGGTCAGGTTCTGCACTAGCAATTCCCATATGCCCATCAATTAACATTTCTCTTGAATATGTATGTAGCATGATGTTTTCCTATTATACATATTTAATTATGACTTCTTCTCCAATAGCTATATAGGCTATGGAAAGAAACATCAGAGAAGCTAGAGTTTTCCTGAGTCCTTCAAGAAAAATATGTTCTGAAAATCTGGAAGAGCCTTGGTTGTTGGGGTTTTTTTTGTCTGAATAGCTCCATCTGAGTTGCCATTTCTCCAAAGCAAAGTGTGGCTCATCTCCATTGTGACTGTAAATGTTTAAATATCCCTTATTTCCTTATGGTTTCCATTATTATTTATTTCTGTTGCAAGCAGAAAGATGTCTGGGTCATCCTTTCAGCCAGGATGAAGCATACAAAACAGGACAAAGAAAATGAACAGTAGTATTCAAAAGAAGTTTGCTTGGGGGTGTAAGTTGGGCAATCTTTTGACAGAGATGGAAAGTCTTGAATCGTCTTGACTTCTTAAAAGCTTTTCTCACCTTTTTTTAACACAGTGGGTGAAATTCACTGATGATGAAATTCCATTCGTACTGTTGTCAGGACTGAAATCACAGAGTGTTATAAAACTTCAGCATTTCCTTTCTACGAAACATAGAAATGGAAGCCAATAGAAGAAATTGTATGCATAAAATTAAATGCACACTTCAATATATTTTACTGGATTGATGTTTTAATCTGGCTTTATGACTTTAGTAGCTAAAAAGAATCATTTTGCTAAATGAAAATTAAATAGAATTGTTAAGTACAAATTATTGCCAGATACAATATCTGTAACTGGCATTAGGAACACACATACAATGCAGTTGACTGTAAAGACTCAACTTAATTAATTTTCCTGAGGCTTAGCCTTTCATTTAAAATACAGCTGCTACAGATACAGGGAAAAAAAAAAGAAACAAAACAAAACCAAAAAAAAAAACCACCCTTGGAGACATGGCCCAAATGTAACCAGCCCAGCAGCATTGGTTTGAGTTTGCAGAGAGCCTGAAACCACATCCATGACACATGAATTTCTCTACCAAGTTCTGTGTATCCTTAAGCCAATAAGAAGCATGCTGCTTCAGAGACATCACTAACTAATTTGTCATTCATTACAGCGAGTAAGAAATGCAATCTTCTGAGGATCTCATCATTCAAAGACTAGATGGGGCATCTGCTGAAGGGTAGTGCATGAAGAGTTGGACTGAAGGCAGGTGAAGCTGGAGACATTAGGTTGAACATGTAGAGTGGCTCATTATTTCTTTGCAGCTATCTGTTAACTCTGCTTTATGTCTTGTACTTGGGCTCTTTGCTCTTTCTGAGAAGGATTTTTTTGTTCTGTGCTTGTCCAACACATGGCAAAATATCCCTTACTGCGCCTAGAAGGCCCAAATCTAATACAAAGAATAAATAAAAGTAAAGACGTTATTTTCCCAAGGGAATAGGCTTAGCTTTCAAAAGCTCAGAAACCGCCCCATTTCAGCAAATACATAAATCTCTATTGTAAAAACATTATACCCATTTATATTTTTTAAATTAATTCATTCCATTTGATCACTTTCCTTTCAAATAGTTTGGCTGTTAATTGGATGCAGGCAGGACACAGACAGAGCACTCAAACTTCCCTGTTGGCTCTGCATTTCCATGTAGATATTTTGAGAGACAGGCATTGTCTGTTAAATGGGAGTTGTGAAACACAACTACACTGGTCAGTTTTAAAACTTTTCAGTTGCCTTAGGTAACTAAATAATGTTCCCCCAATTTTTTTGCAATATTCCCTAGGTATTTGCTGAACTGTATGCCAGTGAAGAAAGCCCTGGAGGGAATATTAAGGTCAGAATGAGATGGAGCTAACAATATACAGAATATTTCTGCTGCACATAGCCATCAGTACAGTGTTTGCCTTCAACTTCCCTGGTGTGCCTTAGTTACCATTGCTTCAGTATTCCCTGGGTATCTCTTGTGTTATGAAAGTCCCCTCTCTGCTGTGGGGAGGGAAAGAGCAGAATAGAAAATAGAATAACAGTGGAAGGAAAGGAACAAAAAATAGACAGTTATTCATGAAACTGTGTTCATAAATCAGGAAAACAGTTCCCTGAGCCACACTGTGTGTATGCTATAGTGAGCATACAACCTACATGGCCAGAGGATCCTCAGCACTCACCCAAGCCATAGCTTTGTGTAGATACAGGACTGACCTGGAAAGATTAATTTTAAAGTGGATTTTTTGTGTTTTGTTTGACCAGCTGTGCAGTGTAAGCTGTCCCATCTTTGCAAAAACCCTGCAACCACTGCCTGCTATCTGATCAGGTTGTTATTAGGTGGACTTCTTTGTGCAGTTCATCATTTAAATGTGCTCTTCATTTAATGCCTTATAGCTTTCATATGGTGTAAATGGTTTTGCATCAGTTGAAGAGAACTGTGAATGCTATTGTCAGTTTGGTACAAAGTTTTGTATTTTTTTGACTGTAGTAACTGCTTCTTATTTCAATAACCCAGCACAGTAGGGACAACATTCTGCCATTACACAATAAAAAGCTTTTCCAGGCAGGACGGACACACTGTGAAAAGCAGAACAGATAGTGCAGTCTCATCCTGATGAAATTAGCAGGGGAGAAATATGAAATTTCCACCTTCCATTACCTATGTTCATGGACATTTGGAATCCAATATGAGTATGAATCTGCATTATTTTTTTCTCTCCCCTCATCTTAAAGCATGGATATTTACTATATAAAGCACAGTATTTTCTAAGATGAAACAAGTATTGTATTAGGGAAACAAAGAATGCAATAAACATTTTACTCTTGGGCCAATAATCATACAAGAAAATAACTTGATGAAGTGCCCTCTACTCCCTTTTTTATATGTCAGCAGGAATAAAAACTGCTTTATTTTTTACCTCAGCTTCACTACTTTAACCCAAGCTGATGGCAAGAAGCCTAGAGAATATTGCTCGCAGCCTGTTCTCTTATGACACCCACCCTTCATCTGGATGTAATATCTCAATATTGCTCCAGAAGATTGGATTTTATTTAGTCTTTTAGTATGATATGAAAAAGTGAACCAAATTCTTAGATGGCAGGGGCTTTATCAATTAAAGGAGTCTACTTTACTGGGAGCCAGCTGAACAGTTGACTTTATCATATGCTATAGATTAATGAATGCTACTGCTAGTCAAGAGAAACCAGAGGTCATCCAAAGACTACTTTGCTCTTTTGGTACTTTCAAAAAATGTTTCTTTAAATATTTCCAACACAGGCCTGTTCAGTGCTATAAGGAACACACTTGCCAGTTAATCTGTGACACACAACAGCATTAAGGATCTCTCCTAGTTTTCAGATTTGAGTCTAAAGAAGCTTTTGTGACATCCTAGCTGTCCAGGGCTGTAATTTTTTTAACACAACTCTTGTTAGGAGAGCAGAGAAAGAGAGATATTTTCGGCTCCTTTCCACTGCCCTCCATTACTAGACGCCCAACAGTTTTGTGGTTTGGCACCTGACTTTTTGCAGAAGAAACTTCAAATTAAGCCCATAGAACAACAATTTGAATGAGCGTCACTTACTGTACTAAAGTAGTGCAAAAACCATCTGCTTGTTTTTTCCTATACTAAAAACTTCTAATCATCTCAGGTTCATTTTGCATCACAGAAAACAAGTACTGGAACTTCAAATATTTAAGAAAATTGGAAATGCATTATTTTTTCCTGGGCAAACTTCAACTTGAGGAGTGATGATACCATGTTTGCACAGCGCCCGCCGTCCGGCTATCTCACATGGCCAACAGTGCAGCAAGTCACAGGGATTTGGGAGCAATTGTTGCCTCCCAGGATGAGCATTTTGAAAAGCTCCAAGTATCTTAATTCCTTTTTCCCTCTTCAGGGAACAGTTTTGTTTTTTGAACTCCTATCTCTTCCCCAGTGGAGGGCAAATTCCTACTCCTCCCAATGCATGAGCTTCTCCCCACTTTGTGGGTGAAATCCTCCCTCAAAGGCTCATGTACTCACAGCAGACCTACTGTGAAGGCATCATTGCAGCCATAAGATAAAACACTGCATCCTGAACTTGTTCTTCCCTTGAAAGTTGCTGGAGTCCTTTCAATTTTTTATTTTCTTCCCACTCAACAGAGCAAAATCCCATAGGTTTGACTCCCTCGGGTGTGTCCTCCTCTCCCATCCCATCTTCATATTGAAAGAATAGAAGGACTTAACTCTTTCTAGCTAAAATTAGTTAAGAATCCTTTACCCTTTCCACAGCCAGCAATAGATGCTTAGCTGAAAAGATGCTCTGACTATAAAGATGCAAGGGTTTCCTTTAGTTTTCCAAATACAAGAACAAATCTTGGCTGTAGCGGAACATTTACTTTCCCATCTGGATGCATGAGAAGGAAGAGATGAGTTTCTTTGCCCTTCCAAATGAGAATTTACTTCTTAGCTGGACAGATAATTACGGAAACAGCCTATGAAAGGAGAGGACAGTAGCCTCGCTTTGCTCTGTTCCCACTAATACTAAAGGAATAGCTAAAAAAATAAATCTATATTTTATCATTATTTTTACCTCCCAGTGTACATTACTAAAAGGGTTTATATGCAGCCCTCTTAATTGGCACAGCCCCTGCTGGAAATAGAAACATGCCAATGAATTGCTCATTCAGATTAGGCTCACAGGAATATGTTGTGCTGAGAGACATTCACTTTTATTTCCTGAATTGCTTTAATGATGAGCACTGAGCAACACTTCTCTGCTCCCTCCCTTCCAAGTACCCTGAGTTGCAAGTCAAGGCAGCAGACAGAAGCTAGCAGCAAGCTTCCACAGCAGGAAATATCTGCACATAAATACCAAAGCATACCTGTGAACAACTGCGAGTGGACCTTCAGATATCATGTTTGCCAGCTAAACACATAATTCTCAATTAAGTGAGCAATTACCCATTATTGTTTAGCCTTTGAAATACATCATGCTGAATCTATTCCCTGGCAATGATCCCAGTGAAAAAGCAAGTCATCTCTTTAGGGTATAAATTTATATTCTCTGATAATAGGGTTACTAATAACACTTTGAAACAAGACTCACAGGTAAGCTCCAAAGGTTCCAGAAGACTTTGAGCACCTTCAGCTCCAGTTGTAGAGTGTATGTTCCCAGAAATCACAGTTTTCCTTTTCTTCTATCTACTTGTTCAGCAGTGTCTTCTACAAAGTAATATGGCTACTTTCTGCTGATGTGAAGAGTGGAAGATGAGAGTATAAAATTTAGCAGGTCTAGGTTCTAGAAGAGGGTAAAAAAATGCAGTGCCTCTGTGAAACAGCCTCCTGAATAGTTGCCATGAAAATGAGCATTGTAGCCAAGGAAACTGGTAGCCAAGTTCATCTTACAAGAGTGTTTGTACAATAGACTTTAATTGCAGGACAGATAAGGACTACTTTTCTTTTAAAAATGTAGTAATGGAGATTTTAGCTGAAGATTAAAGACCCATAATTGATGACCCCAGACAAAGATTTTCTGCTTTCAGAAAAAATTTTTTTTTTTTTCAACTAAAAACCAGAAGCTTGGTGTCAGACCTAAGTTCAGCATAACTGGTAGAAAGGTTTGAGACAATTCCATCTTGTGCTTTGTGAACATTTCCTAAAATATTGAGAAGAACATTCAGAAGAACTTGAATTAGTTCTAAACCTCAATTTTCTATCAAAAAATAAACTATTGACAGACTGTTTTCCAACAGTCTCAGCCGCAACGCAGACCTGTGAGCATTTATATATAGACCACAGCTATTTAAAACTGTATATGTGGGATAGATGAAAGGTTGACTTTAATATAATGGTATTTTAACCTATAGTTTCTGGTAACCAGATTATTTAGGTTGGCAATTTGCTTCTTCTTCACTTATAACAAAGTGAAATTAGACAGCATTATAGGCCCTGCAGAAGACGGAGGGCAGTCCCCTGCATGCAGGGGGACTGAGAACAACAGGACTAGTTAGGCTTTGAAAACTTTCTGACAGGATTTGGAAACAGTCACATTTCAAAACCTGGAAAGAGGTGGAGAAGGGAAGTATTTTAAGTCTTGCTTAAAGTTAACTTACACCTTGGGTTAGGTTTTATTTAGTTCTATCTTCAGCAATATTCAGCTTGGACAATACAAATCTGATGCCACTTGTGATGGATTGCACATAGGACCAATTGGAGCCCTACTAGTTTTAAAATTGATAGCACAGAGACCAACAGTGGTGGTGCAGTTTTTCATTAAATGAAATGGAAAAGTGATTTAATAATTCTTTTTGTCTTAAATTGCTTAAAAGAATTTTAGACAGTTAAAAATTGCATGGATTTTAAACCATATGTGTGAGAGTGGAAAAAAATAAGGGTTTTGTTTTTCCTATTTTTAATACGAGCCAGATGAAACAAAAAGATTGTTTCCTTGCAAACTATAGGTCAAGTACCTATGTAGGCTTTGAGATGGCTCTGTAAGTTATCATGTTATCTTTCTTTCTTGACAGTATACCATTATGTGGTGTATCATTTCAGCATTTACTATCTTTCATGTCCTTTTATCTTCACACTAGGATTTCTTTCTAAATTCCAAACCATGCATTTGGTTTCATTATATAACACTGGCTTTTACAAAGCATTGGCTCTTCATATTCTTTGGTTTCATATTTGTCGGCATCAGGCTGAAATAGTAAACCCACTATGTCTATTTTATCTTGTTAAAGATAAAAACAATATGGCAGATGAACTATTTGGGGAACACTACTTTCAAATTAAAGGAGAAGAAAAAGTATTAAGTGTCACCACTGAATTGAACTATATTGAAATCTTGAACTGAAGTGATTTTTTACAAAAATTGAATAAAAAGGTGACCCAAAATGTTACAACTGTCATGCAGGACTGTGTTATCTTAAATTATTTATTTAACATCTGGTAAATATTATCCAAGCTATAGTACAGATAAATTGAATAAAAGAATACCAATGCCAGGGGAAAAGAAGAATTGCTTAATACTGTAAGTATATAGAACTGTTCCACAAAGCAGCTCATTCTCTCTCTGCAAGGGGAGATGAGAAGCATAGTATTGGGGTAAAATGCATCTGCTTCGTTTCACCCTAAGTATGAAGCTATCAAAGCAGTTTTAGAGATTTAATTTAATCTCAAACACAAATTCTATGAAAACAGTCTGACAGCGACATGAAATTTTACATAACTTCTTTTACCCCTCCCCCTTTATAATGCAGCTTCCCAGCTGATTCATTTTATTTTATCCTATGTGTATTGGGGATCAGATTGAATTTTCTTTGAGAAAAGAAAATAATTAAGCCATCTATAAAGCTTTGGCTGGGCATGAACATAGCAGCACAGGATAGAGTTACTTGGAGGGGGGAATGAGGTCAAAGAAAAGTACTGCAGGGGAGAAAAAAAGAAGCATCAAGTTCTGTGACTTGGGGAACAAAATAAAAAGAGGATGGAGTCTGAGAAGGGGGAAGGGACCTAGATTCCTTGTCAGTTTGAGGGTTACAAATGGAACAAAAGGCTTATCTTAAGTATATGCAGGTTTAGAGAATTTTTTTCTGGAAGCCATTGAGAGCTAATTAAATTACAGTCTGGTACTGAGTATTTCTCCGGTGTTTCCATGGTCAGTTTCTGCTGAACTCTTCTTGGTTACTTGATACTGCTTATGAAATAAAGAAGATTGATTCTCAAATATTTGTTCCTATTCCCTCTTTGTGGATTACATTATACCACTTTTCATTCCTACAGTCTTGCTTAAGCTGAAGGATGTAAGGGCTCTATAGAGACTGCCAACTATAGCATCCATGATTAAGATCATGCTATTGCACCTAAGTTCAAGAGGGTAATGAGCAATTAAGACCACCTACTGTCTACAGCTTCCAGATTCTGACTTCTGCACTCTCAACAGTGAGGAGGAGTCATGACACCCCAGCTGTACATGCATAACTTAAGCACCATGTACATGCATAACTTAAGCACTGTTCTCTCACTGTATTGAGAAACTAAATTTGGCAGTCTGGGCATTGGGTACTTGGGCGTGTTTAATGCTGCCTTCCTCTGCACACAACCATGATAACAGACATAGGCATGAAGAACTTCAGATACTGCTCCAAAGGGCACCAAAGTAAATGGGCAAAATCTATTAACTGTAGTGATGTGAGGATCAGGAAATTATCATCTGGAAAAGACTTCCAGTATCATACTGTTTTTTTAACTCCTCTTCTTATAGGACCAGACTTTACGTAATAGCACTCATCATCTGCTACCTGGTGCCTCCTCCACCCCTAGCTTCTGGCCCTGCTAGCCAGCCTCCACCTCTTCTGACATGGGCAGAAGTCACTCAAAGATGTTATCTACCCACAAGTTGAAGGAGAAGGTGTGAATAGACAGAAGAGAGAAGCACAAAAGAGTCCCCCTATCAAAGACATGTTCATGGTATGGACATAATGGCATTATTAGCCATCAGGGAAGGGATACAAGGGGACCTACAGGAAATTTGGCTCCATAAACTCTGCTGCTCACATGGCTACTGTGTGTAATGGAAATCATAGCCCTGTCCTCGACTCCAGCCAGAGCGTATGTACTCAGCTCTTCAGACTGGGATTTAGATGTGAGGGGGAGTCTTGCAACAACCTCTTCCTCATAGTCTTCCTGCTTAATATGTTCGTGGACCTGCCTGATCACATGGCAACTTGGACACATGGAACTCATGACACCTTCCTTTCACCCATCCCCTCATAAGTGAGCAACCACCGCAGGTATGTATGGACTGTCTGTCTTGGCCTCTTTATGTACAATATAGCTTTCTGCTGCTGTTATCCTTACCTCTGGGAAAGGGCATCGTAAAGAACAACCAAATTTCTTCCATGTGTAAACTGCAGGTTCAAGGCTGCATTTTGTGTCCATAATGATCCTGCTAGCATCAGTTTCCCTATCTATTGAACTACATGGGTTTATTTTTAGAAGCACAGGATATAATGTACCCTGCCCTGAAGCAAGTGATTGGAATGGCTGCCCAGGCACCTGATAGCCACTTAGGATAGTGACTTCTGTTCACCTGAGGCTGTGGACACCAAAATGTTTTTCCAGAGCTTGCTCTCCTGGGCTCTGCCGCCACTGATGAGCAGGCAGCAACCAACACCCTGTACTGGGCTGCCCCTCAGCCTGGGGAGAAATACCTGAACACATGGGAAGAACTTGGTGCCTAGTTGTTACATGAAAGCACATAAAAGAAAACCAAAGGCCAAAACACAAACCATGAGGAATTCATCTGGCTAGTTCAGGGAAAATGTGGAAAAATTAAAGCCACTCACAGTTTATGCAAATGGATAAAGATTTAGCTACATGACACTGAAATCTGTAATTCACAGAGCCAAAAGCCTTTCTCTATAGTGGTTCCAAGATAAAGCATTACTAGTAAGAAATAATTTTCTACCATACCTGGATTTTTCTTGCAAGCATGGTTAGTAGCAAATCCGAATCTGTCAGCACAGTAGTATAATTTAAATAGTACAATTCACAGCTGACAGGGGATTTCCACCGACTTCACTTGGAAAATATGTCATTTACTAACTCTTGTTAACAAGTAGTAAGGAATCTGTTGCTTGCCCAGGGTCACATGAACCAGCAAGAGACATTACTGAGGAGAAAGAGAAGAGACAGGAGTTGACAGTAGGAAGCCAGATGCAGAAATAAACCATATAAACTTGTGCAAAACTTAGAGGAAAGGCCTTTAGTAAGCTGCTGACTTTTATCTGAAAAGCTGACAAGTTTATCTGAACTGGCTATTACAAAGTCTGTATTGGAAATTCTTATTCCAAATGCTGACCAAGAAAAAAAAAACAAAACAGATCTTGAGATGACTCTCAGGTTCATCTGACTCACATTATAAGTGAAATCTACAAAAGGGATAACCAGCATTATCAGTGCAGGCTAGGAGAGGATATACTGGAGAGCAGTCCTGTGGAAAGGGACTTGGGGGTGCTGGTGGATGAAGAACTGGATATGGGCCACCAATGTGCAATTGCAGCCCAGACGGCCAATCACAGCCCAGGCTGCATCAAAAGAAGTGTGGCCAGCAGATCGATAGAGGTGATTCTGCCCCTCTACTCTGCCCTGGTGAGACCTCACCTGGAGTACTGTGTCCAGTTCTGGAGCCCCCAGAACAAGAAGGATGTAGACAGATTGGAGCATGTCCAGAAGAGGGCCACCAAGATGATCAGGGGAATGGAACATCTCTCATATGAAGACAGGCTGAGGGAGTTGGGGCTGTTCAGCCTGGAGAAGAGAAGACTCTGGGGGGACTCATTACTCCTTGATCAGAAACATGTAAATCTGCCTTTCTGGTGAATTCAGTGTCCAAACAGCCCTGTCTCTCTATTTCTTCCTCAGACGATACTTGAATGTAATTCTCTTGCTAACTATTTCTCACTCTCTTTCCTTCACATGTTCAGATAACTGCAGTTAAAACAGAATGAATTCACCAGTCTCCTCATCAGTCTTTGAGAACTTTTTCCAGAGGATTAGGTAGTTGTCTTTATCATGCAACCCAACACCATAAGTTCTGTTTGAACTATTGATACACAAGAGAGCAAGCACAAAGCTGTTTCTTCAGCTAGGTTTGAAAGAAATGTATTTCTCATGATTTTTCAGTAAACCTGTAATTCTTTATAGATCAAAATCCCATTTGATAACAGCCCTAAATATCTTTCAGTATAACCCTGTTAATATACTCAGTATAACCCTGTTAATATACTAGCCTTTTGGTTTTTTGGTTTATTGGGTTTTTCTTGTTTTGTTTTGTTTTGTTTTCCCCCAGGGAAATTTTCCATCAATATAATAAAAAAATTTCCCTTTAGTCCAGGAGCTGGTCATGATTTTCATCAATGTTTTTGGTAGGTGATGTTTAATGTCTCCAAACTCGTGCAACAACATTAATGATAAATAAGAATCCTTAATAACTTTCATAGACCTTTCCATAACCTAGCAGATTTAAAAGAGGATTTTTTCACTAATTATCACCACTATCTGTACCTCATCTTTTACTTTCAATTGTAAATGTAAATGGTCTATTCTTTATGGTGATGAATACAGAGACTGGGAAGGTCCATTTACTATATACCACATACTGGCAAGGTCTATATACAACTTAGTGGGAAGGTGGGGATGCATCCAAAAAGTAACTCGTTAAAGCAAACACCCATACTTGTGACTTATTCCAGTTTCACTCACAGGAATCACATTTTTCCTCTGAAATCAAGATTATTAAGAAATCAAAAGTTTCCATAGTTTGTGAAGTTCCTCAAACTGTTATCAGATTACAAGCCAGTTGCATCAAGTAAATCAATTGGCCAATTTGCCAGAACAACTGTTGCAATTCATGAGAAAAAAAAAAAAAAAGTACACAGAATACCCCAGGATTAGCTGAAGCTACTGATACATGATTATGGAATGAAAATGCAAATTTTGCCAGAAGAAACATTCCTATTGGTAGAGACCATATCTTATTGTGGCCATTAGTGCTAAATATTTTTGCTAGAGATTTATTTCCTTGAATATATTCACAAGTTTGTATTTTATTTGCCCTCAGGTGAAGTTTTTAATCTGTTACCCATCTTATTAAGGGACATACCTGCTTTGGAGCAGGATGCTATGACATTTAAATCACAGATTATTTTATTATTAGGTAAGATTGGAAGAATGTTGGAGAAGAGCATAGGAATGACAGACCTTTTAAATACGTCTGTCAAATATATTTGAGCCTGAAATCAGTTAGAATTCTCTCCTATTCTCCCCAGTAATTTACATCCTTAGGTAGATTATCATCATAACTCATTACAAAAAGCTTATCTTGGAAGAGAAGCTGGAAAGATTTTTCAAGTGCTTTATAAAAGACACATATAGATGATGAAACATCATGATGGTGCTTGGATTCTGAATATTACCAAATAAATATACTTCTTCCAGTAGTTTCATGTTTCTCATCTCCTCCTCTGTGGGAGCTGCAATGTGGTGGTTTCCCCCTGCATCTTACGGAAATGTCTCTGATACAAAAACCTGAAGACATTCATAACTATGTCTCCAGATGTTTAAAAGGAGTCTGAACTGATTTTTCAAGCTCCCAAAGTAATACTTTATTAGATGTACCACAGTGAAGAATATATTTGCCTTACAGAGGCAAGTTACAACTTAGAAGATCTTAAAGCAGGAATAGTCTTTAAGGCGAATACACTCGGAACAAGAAAAGTATTCCTGTAACTCCAAGTTTGTTTGCTTTGCTCAAAAATCAGTCAATCACTTCTGCATCTTTGAATTTGTACCAGCATATTCATGGTGACACTAGCCTTGTGCTTTTAGTCCTGGTGGTGTAACAGGATTTTGGCAGAAGGCAAGAAAATTCAGTGGTGAAAATACCCATTAGTACAAATACGTGGAGTAGGAAATGAAGGCAGAAATTTCAGCTTTGGCAAACATAGGTAAAACAATGACCGCCACATTCTTATTTTTTCCTGCTCAGACAACCAAAATCTAGATTCCATGTCTTGTGAGAAGGAGAAAAGAACTATAGAAAAAAACGATGTCCTGTTCAGCAGATTCCCACAGGAAGGTATGTACCAGGATAGATCTGCATGAGGTTGCTGCCAGCAGTGATGCAGGAGCAGGTGTGATGTTCTTACCAGTATGGTTCCTTAGCCTCCCTGTGAGAACACAATGGAAAACACAGTACTAATGTTGTACTATGAGCAAAATATATAACAAAACAACTTCTCACCTGCTGACAGCCCTTCCCCAAAGAGAATGGTCTGGAGGCACTATAAACCAGCCAAATTAACATGAATTCCTGGAATAATTCTAGAACAAAGGGTCAAAAAAAAATCCCATTTCAAGTGTATTTTCAAGGCAAGCACTTGGCAATACAAGATTAACAGGATCTTATGTAGCACATGGCATATGTCGTATGGCATAACACAAGTGTGCCAGCCAAAACCAGCTTCTTTCTGTGAAGAGGCAACAGCCTTTTTGCATAAGGAAGAGGTTGCTCCTGTCATATATTTTAATTTCAGTGAGAGTTTATTACATTATTCCTATGATATTCTTATAGGAAAGTAAAATAAAAGTGATATTCACATAACTCCTAAAGAGGCTCAAAAAAGCATAGTCTGGAAAGGATTAATGTGGTTTAGATTGAAGGGAGAACTGAGCAAATGAAGAAGAGTATCTTCTTCAAGTTTCTGTCATGAATAATCTGTTGTCTATGTCCATCATGGACAAAACAAAAACTAATGGATTTATATTTTAGTTATATAGTTAAGTGTCAGCAGAAGCTTCGAACAGTGAAGATAATGAAGCACACGAAGTGTAGATTTTTCCCTTGTGGGAGGTCTCTAAAACCAGGCTGGGCAAATATCATCAGGAATTGCCTTTGGGTAGGGAAAGGTTCAGAAAACCTCTCGGTGTCCCTTCAGTCCTATGATAAAACAATCCTGTTCTTCTTTCCCAGAACAAAACCTGGTTTGCACACTGGGACCTACAGGGCAGATTCTCCCTCCTCTTTCTGTTTAGATGACCTCTGACATTTGCCCACCAATTAATCAGTTATGGTCTGAAAAGTGAGCATATTGCCAGAACAGGACTCTTGGGGAAGTCACACTAATAGATTATCTGAAATACACACTCACATATGCACACAGATGCAATGTGGAGCCGCATCCAGGTAATCTCTTTTGAAGTCTGCAGTTTTGTCCACGGTCCCTAGTAGCAGCAATAAAGTTTCCTGTAGGATTTCTCACTGTTACTATGCTTAAAGGCTCAGTAAATATCCCTGCATCTGCAGCCTGTTCACTTTGTATACGGAGGTGGACCATAGCTAACATGGACTGCACAGTCCATGTGTGAAACACATGTGTTCTACCCTAAGACTGTGGAGCTGCAAAAATTAAACATGTGAAATACGTCAAGCACATGTAGACTTGCCTTGAATCTTCATGCATTTTTGATACAAAGTAAGTCCAAGAGTGTTTATTTCAACTATTCATTTATGAGGAGGGACTGCAGGGGAATCTGTGTAATATTCAATTTGCAGAAAATAGAAGATAAGTCTTTATCACTGTGTTGTCCAAGTTGTAAAGTTGGATGCCAGTATTTCCTCCCTTCTGTGAATTTTACTCCTGCACATTTATTACTGTGTAGAATTGGAAAGTCTTGATGCAAAATGTAAATTAAGACACCACATCGGGAGCTTCTGGAGATCGCACAACCCTTTAGTCATCTGAATGTTGCTTTAGGCTGTATCTCTCCTTATCAGCACTATTTACTAGCAGACATTTAAAGCAAATGGGAAGTGAAGTGTCTTTAATCTTTCCTGCAATGTATCAGTTCAGTTTCTTCAACATACCAGTAGGGAAGAAAACCAATTAGAAGAGCCAGGGTTGAATTAGTACACTAAATCCTACACCCGGTTCTGCAGGACTCGAAATCTGAAACCACTACTTATACCTGATGAAGTAGGATGCCAAATACAAACTTTGAAAATATGAGTTTCACATTTGATACTGGATTTGGAAGTCACTGAAATTGTTACTAGAACAGGCACAGGTTTTTAACTTCCAGATTTTTCTGTGCATTACCCTCATAATGAAAGGCGGGATTGCTGGCTCCACTTCAACTTGGTGCTTCTTCTTGTTGGGTAATCACTCTAGAGCATGATAATTACTTTTTTTCCCAGGACAGAAGAAACACATTAAAAGAACATGCAGGGCAAAGACATCACTGTGTGTAAAAGAATGGTAACATTTGGAAAATTGCAAGTTTTATCTTCTTTCTTTTTTTTTTTTTGTCTACATTACTCACATTTCCATCAATTCTGACCAATAACATAACATTAACCAGAATGAACCAGGAATTTGAGATTTTGGTCTTTTTAAACTGAATTCTATTATAACACTGTGATGAAATATAGGATATCTGGAATGTCCTTGCAGGGTAGAAGGAAATCAACTGAGACATGGAGCCAGTGTAATTCCCAAAAGCAAAGGGGCAGTCCTGCTCCATGATTTCTTCAAATCCATTAAAAATGGCTGATCCTACAGAAAGAGTTACAAGCACAGCATTTGGTTTCTCTAAGAATTCTTTTTATTCTTTCTTTCTCTTAAAATAAAAGTTATCCATTCTGTGTTGACCTTGTAATGCAGGACTTGCAGTGTCCTCTTGCAGAGTTTGGACTAATACAAAGAACAGCTGGTACCACTAATACTAATGGATTTCCTGGTTTTAGTTCAAATACTGTAAACTTTTAGTTTCGTTCACACTAAATCTGAAGATAGGTTTTTCATATTTGTTTTTCTCCGGTGAGAATCAGAGGCTTTAAAAGTAATTTTAGAAATAAATGTGAAAAAAAAAGGGAGAAAGAAAGTACTTATTCTTACATTGGCAAAAAACCTTTTTCTTTCCTTCTTGTACATTAGTTCACTCCTAACCAGGACCCCAGAAATGACTGGATGATTTGTGAAACCCCAAGGAAAAAATGTACTGCAACAAAAGAATTTAAAACAACTATATACAGTCAATAAAATATCTGTCAAAACTGCTTCAAACTTTTAATTAACTGTATATGGAGTGTGAAGGGGTCAGATCATTATTAGCACAGCACTGCACGAAGTCTCATTTCCCTGTAAGATGGGAGAATACAGAAGAGTGGGCAGAGACCTAGGGACAAATCATGCCAGGGCTAAGCAACAAACTGAGACTGGGAAGAACTGGGGGCCTTCAGTGTGTCAGAGGAAGGACCAGCCATTTGCAGGACACAGAGCTCTCAGGAGAAGGCTTTGGAAGTTGTTTAGCACATCAGAGGTTCAAGCAGGTCAGAAGCAGAGAGGTGTTTTAAAATTCAACTAAGACATTTAGGTTTTAAGTTGCTTATAATTTCTTGTGTATAATAACTGATGATTTCCCTCCCAAATGCAGTACAGTTCACCTCTGGCCAAAGACACACACGCTGACATGATGAAGATTAATTTCCAGGCTAGAAGAGAGAACTACCAGAATGGAAAGTCAATAAAAACAAATATGTTCGTGATGGAACTGAAACTGTTGAGGGAAATTTTAGCACCTGGAAAGCTATTCTTTATGTAGTCAATAAACTGAATATAAAAAAGATATAGTAGTCTCAAAGCATGAGGTTGGTCACAATAAATATGTTCAAGGTAAATTCTACTATGGGATCTTCAGGGAACATTTTTAGCAGGACTTTGCTGAAACTGAACCAAAATATTGTTCTTCCATATGAACATTGTATTCCTGACATAAGGCCCTTGTGGGTAACAGTCAACAGCATTAAGGAACTGGTTTACTTAATGTGAATGTTCACGTTGGAACAAATCTGATTATCATTTTGCAGGCTCAGTAGCTTGGAGTGGAATGTAATTTGGGATGAGACGTAAAAGTTTTGCATTCTTCCTCTGTCTGTGTAGTAGACCCCCACACCAGTAGGTAGTAAAGCAGTTCTTAAGGTGGTTTTACTAGAGTAGAGGCAAAAGCCACATCATCTCATCTTCCATGTCTGGTCTGGTTGGGCTTTCTCACAGCAAGATCCATTTCCATGGCATCTGAATCCTTGCCCTGAACATTTTGTCTTTTACCTAATCTCCCAGAGAAGATCTTTCTGAATTTTTTTTCCAATTATTTATTCTGCTTTTCCTTCCACCTCTTCTGTTTAACACCAATGAGAGAAAGGCAAAATGATAAACATCTGCCTAACATGAACTTGAACTGTAGCCAACTTTGATTCTTGTCAACATTGATTTTAGTGCTCTGATTATAGCCCAAATCTACTGCTTTCCTTTGATCTTCTTTCTGAGTATTTCTCCGTGTTGATACACTGATGATGAAACAATATTTGTCTGAAGCACCAACAAACACTTCATTTGGGTTTCTGGCATCAGGCATCCTGCCGACATGCATTAAAGGTATCGAATATCTCTGCTTCCCAATTGTCAGTCCACATTTTGGTGTTTATTTGCAGAGACTGGCAAATGTGTTTTTCAATTCTCAGTCACCCAAATTTTGATATCACAATACTGTTTGGACTGGGTGATTATTACTTTCTGCTGTTTATTTGCACAAAACAGCTATTTTAATGGAAGCAAGTATAGTGCATGATCAAAACCTAACCAATGTGGCTTTAAAAAAATGATACATGGATATACGTGCTAGACCCGACATCTAATAGTGCCTGCATATGAAATATTTTTGTTCTGAAGATAGATTAATAAACCTTTAATCTATTTACTGCCACTACACTCTCATATTTTACTGCATCTTTTAATAAGCAGCTATTAAACTTATATCTGTGCATATATTGACTATTTAGGGAGTTGATCCTTGAAAATGCCATAACTCTTGTTTATACACAGTCATATCACTTTTCCTCTTCTTTGTAGGCATGGAAATGCTGTAAATATCAAATTTGTATGCATTATCTTTGATCTGTATTGTTGCTGTTTAATATTAGGCAGGAATTAGGCAACGTTCCAACTTGTGTGAATACTGCAGTATGACTGTACAATGAGAAACTTATTTATGGTTCACTCAGTGCTGAAAAATAGCATCTGCTAAGTTAAACCAGAGAAATGTGATGTTCCACTCTTTACCCCAATACACTTAGCACAGAATGAGCTACGATCACTGTGTAATGTCTTTGGAAAATGCTGACTTTTCCAACAGCAGCAGTTGCATCTGTGTCATGTTAGGGTACACACACACAAAATGTTGTGGGTTTTTTAAGTTTAATGATCTTTAATATCTCTTTTAAAAACATGTTAGGAAACTTTAGGCACTTTAAAAATCCTGGGTCTGAGTTTTGCAACACAGCAGCCCTTGAAATCCATACTGCTCTGTCTTTAACAAATAACTTTCTGGAATGGAAGTAGCTGGAGGTTTTGCAGAGCAGTAAGACCATAACATGTGTATTCAGAACAGAGCTGCAAACTGTGTTTTCTTTACCTCCATGATTTTTTGTCATCAAAACACCATCTGTAGGTCTGCTGATAAAATGTGTCTGTATAGAAACATTTTTGCAATTTGATGCCAGTGTTTAGGAGTACCTAGGTGTGCAACTATTTGAGAGACGCAGTATCAGGAAGCAGAGGAGGAATCACACTGGAAAGGAGCTGCTGAACTGCTCTCAAAAACTGGCGGCATCCCAGAGGATGAAAACCAATGTGATGCTGCATTTATTTGAGTGTTTCAGGGAAAGATGAACGTGGATTCTCCATACAGCTGGACAGAATCACTTGTAAGCTACAGTGATTTACCCAGCAATGCTTTAGGAGGTTAACCTTTACGAGGTTAATGCACTGGGTTTTTTATGGGCTTTCTGCACTGGAGCAGATTTCTCTCATGGAAGTATCCCCAGAAGAGAAAACACAATAACACTAGTTCCTAGGCTTCCATAAGTGCCTGCCATCAGAAACAAGTGAAAGGAATTGCAGGATGCAGTGATGATGGAGTAGTGAATTAGAAACATGTCAGACCTTGCATGGGAATTCTCTGCACTTCTCACTACCTGTGGTCTGGGCAAAATGGATATTTTAGAACAGCCTTCCTAGTATTCCTACTGTTTCAGGATCTTTATTTTCCATGTATTTCAATGCTTCAACATTGTGAAACAATTGTGAAAACAAATATATTTAGCAAAGATTTTAAACCCAGTGGTCACTAACTGTGCTTAAAAGGCTAAAGTTTATCTTAACCTCATAAATCCAAAGAGCAACTTAGAAAAGCGTATTTTTTATCTACAACTTAGCGGCATTTTCATTTCATTTTCTTCCTGCCTATAGATTTTGCAGTTATTATAGGCAGAGAATTTAAAATATATTAAAAAACTGGCATAACTTATTTGATTTTTTCCTTATTATCTTTAAGCATGTTACTTTTTTTTTTTTTTTCTGTGTGTAGTATCATGGAGTATTGAGACATCTCCGTTTGTACCTCATGCATGTTCATAAGGCCTGTATATGCTCTGAATCTGACCTTTTATCCTTGATTGCAAAATTCACATGGCAAACCAACTGTTCAGTGAAGTTGCATATATAATATTCCTTGAATGTACTTCTGAAAAGAAATGCGTAATTCTTTATGTCTGTGGTGAGAAATATGACTTCAAAAATAGTTTAAAGCCAAAGGGAATTCCAAACACGCATGCTTTAAAAAGTAATTATTTTCTTTTTAATTCATTTTTAAAGTGATCACACAGGATTCAAAACTGAAAATGTAGTCCAACTTAGCTGAACAGAGAGTAAGAAATACCAGTTTTATAAATGAGGCGTGCTTTTAAAAACATAACCTTAAAAAGATTAAATCGACAGAACTGTACAGAGACCAAATCTGCAGAATAGATTCAAACTAGGCAGAGTACTTTTAAAATATGGGATCATCACCAATATTGCTTTCAACTCATACAAGTAAAGAAAATGAACTGCTTCTCTTTTGTCTTACCAAGTGACAACACAGGGAAAACAGCTGAGAATTTATAGAGTGATTTTGACTGTGTCATATTACAAATTTAAGAGTTGTGTGGGAAGATCATCTTTGAACACCAGTTTGTGTTGTCTTTCAGTGTAGAACATCGTGAGATGTTCAAAATTTCAAAGCAATTATTTTACTTCAGAGTATTAGGCCTTTCAAAGGCCTTTTAAATAACTGATGTGCAAGACTGCCCTTGGAGAGAGTACAAGATGTCCAGAAAGAGGTACACTTAACAATGATGATCTGCCAGTGTAGGACCAAACAAAATGGTGCAAGAAATATTTCAAGCTTGTGTTTCTTAAAATCAATAAGAAGTTTGTAGCCCTCAGCTTTGCACATGTATCTCTTTGCATTTTACCATTTTGTGCAAATAACTGAAAAACACATCCAGAATACTAGTCAGATAATCCAGGAGTTTATTTCTAAATTTTGATCCTATTCTACAAGAAGAACTCAAACTGAACCCCTTAAACCTGTAAGCTTTTTCAAGTTTGGGCTTTTAATTAAAACCTTAAAGACTTCAACGATTTTGAGGTTTAATTAAGCCATTTATATTTGAGATATATATGCTTTTAATTGAGATATTATATACTATTCTAATTAAATCTTTTTGTAGAAAAAAATATTAATATTTATCACAATGAATAATCACATTTTCCAGTGCAGTACCTAAACATCTGCACAAGAGCACTATTGTATTGAGCAAGGCTCTGTACAAACACACAGTAATAATCCATCACTCACAACGTAAGCAGACAATGGAGTGGAAAGAGGAACACGGAATGACCAGTACAAAAAGCACCATAAACATCTTTTTCAAACAAAATACTTTTAGAGGCCTGGAAGGAAGAAGGTAGTTATATGAAGCTGGTTTGCTGGCTGACTTCCAGGGAAAGAAATAGAATATATGGGGAAGATGAAATGAAAATCAAATGTAGACAGAGTGCTTAATCTTTTATTTTCTAGAAAAGATCAAAACTCTTTTCTCCCTAGCAACAGCTAAAATTACACAAACACATTCCTAATATTAGTGGCAAAGTACTTAAAGTACTTACTTATAAGGAATTACTTCTTTGTCACAAAGGTAAAATATTTTGTTGCTTTGTTTTATTCAGTACAGTAGTGTCTAGAGAACCCAACAGTCTCCACAATATTTGAGTTGTTTACAAACAAGCTGAACCAATTTATTCTGTGTAGGCTAGAGGGAAGAAATAAGTACATTCAGAACAGAAACAAAAATTACAGTTGTCACTTTTACTGTGTTAAGATGTATTTTCTACTAAAATTAATTAGTTAGTGAAGAAAATCCTTTGTACCTAGGCCATGGAACACAGAGCTGAAAGTTCATTTTGGAGTGGATGGTGAAGGTGTAACAGGATACATAAGGAACTGCATGACTGGCTGATGTAAATCAGCCGATTTACATTCATTGGAAATAAGTGTGAAGTGATATATGTTTAGAAATTAATCTTGGCTGTGTGAAATCAGTGGTGGACTCTCATTGACCATTACCAATCAGGGGCCAAGGAACAATAGACAGCTCTATGAAAACATCAGCTCATCACTCAGATACCAAGAAGCAGGGAATTATTCAGAAAGGAAAAAACTGTGAAAAGTTCGTCATCATTATGCCTCTGTGTATCCACGTTAAATATTTTATGTAGCTTTGGCCCCTTATTCCCACTGTCTTTGTTTAAAGAAAGCTTATCCTAGAACTGGAGAAAGTTCAGAGGACATTAGCAACCATCAGAATTACAGAATGATTAAAGAAAGGACTGTTAATCTGAAAGAAGGATGACTGGGGAGGTCTATAAACTCATGGCAGGATAAATAAAAGGCAGTGCACGCAGTGTTTTCCAAGGCACTTTGGGAAACCAGCAAGTAGCAGCTTAAAAAGAAGGAGGTGGTTCTTCATAAAATGCACAAGGAAGCTGGGGGAACTCCCCGCCTCAGTTAAAACCAAATACTGAATTCTGGTTGCACAGTTTGACCCAGTGTGAACATTCTTGTCTTCTCATATGCCAGCACTATTTTACAATGATGTAGGTGCACACACTTTCTTTTTATTGCCAAGGATAAGAAAAGGAGTAGGGAGCCAAACTTTCACAAATCCTGAAGTAAATATTGAACTTACAATGAAAAACCAAAAGCCAAACTTTATATTTAATTGAAACCAAATCTCTGTTCCAGCTTTAGGTCTTAAAACCTCCTTTGCATTTTGTGGTAGATTACCACTACAGTCTACATCCTTTACATTTGAAGGGCAGCAACTCAAGTGTCAAGACAATGACCAGGCTTTAATGTATTAACTTTTTTGAGTAATGTCCCCATTTTGTCTGTACTAGTGCACCAGTTGCTTCTTCACTACTGTTGGAATCAGAAGGCAGTAATATTTAAAACAAAGTCTTAAATACTTAGCTATTTGCACAGTCTGTGAGAATACTTCACCAGAGTAGCAGCAAGATCAAAACAACTCTATTAAAGGCCTGTTAAGGAAGAAAGCAACAACACAACAAAAGCTAGAGTGAACTCTCACAGCCACTTGCTATCCATTCACTGGCACATTAAAAATATTTTGGTCTTGCAAACCTCTGTCACTGAACAATCACAAAGTACTCAGCAGAAAAATGGGCAATAATCAGTTATACATGAAATGGCAGAACTAAAATGTGTTAAAAATACCTCCACAGTACAGAGAAAAATAGGCCTTTCCCCCCTCCCCAGGAAATAAATAAATAACTAAATAAGAAGGCTGGTGAAAGTCCTACTTATAGGAATATTATTACTGAAGTCAATAAAACTTTTGTGAGTAACCACAACTCAAATGAGTAACCTGAATCTACAGTTTGGAAAACAGGTGCTCAAAGTCAGACTCCTGAATTATTAGGATAACTTGTAAACTACCAAATCCCCTCCACTGTTCCAATTCCAACATTTAGGAAAAAAAAACAGAACCCTTCCTTAGGTACCCCAGCATATACTTAAATCCTGGTGTAGATCCTACTGTCCAAGCATATACAGGACACTGTTGCTTTCTGTTTCTTACTTCGCAGACCGAAGATGTGGCTAGTCTCACTTTAAAATGCAGAAGGCCTTAGGGATTATATTCCTATAACACTATGATCTGGATAAGTCAGAAAATCATGAAGATACCTAAAAACCTCCATATATTAAAAACATGGAAATAAATGCCAATAGGGAGTCCTTCACAGCCTGGTGTCTCTGCCTTTAAGAATTCTGTCTCCTCCCCCCAGACCTTGCCCTACCAAATGAAAGTCCTATTTGCTCAAACTCTGAGAGCTTTGTCCTTGAGAACATGACATTTTAGAAATAGGAAAACTCCTCCTGGGCAATATGCCTTCCATGACATTCTGGTCAAAAACAGAGCACTGTAATTAAATAAATAGTCAGACAGACTGCAAAAAGGCAAGAGACAACCTCAAAACATAAAGGGGGAGGAGGAGAAGATTATAAAGCATAGAATTTGACATACTTGCTGTCTTTCAGTTTTTCTGGCATATACAAGTCTCTTTTTAGAGTGACAAATGGATACTTGTTAAATTTAAGGAGAGCTGAAGCAACGTAGGAGTACTTTACTAAGCTTGGGACTTCCAAATGTTCTGCGTATCGCCATGCAGCTATCTCTCAAAAAAACCCAAAACAACAAACCCACAATGTTATATAGACCCAAATTTTCAAATCTAGCTTTCCAAATTCTGTTTATGTCAAGAAAACACCTACCTACTTACAATACTAACAGTTAGCCGTAGACACAATATTGGGGATACAAGGTAGTTTCCCAAAAACTTGGGCTACTGTAAGCATTGTGCAAGAGTGAGTTTGCTCTGTTTTATTTCCTTCTTTACAGAAGAATATACAGTATCAGAACTTCTCAGAAAGCACAGAGTATTATTCAGGTGTTGGAATAAGATTTTCTGTAGACAGGTTCAGATACTAATTCTAATTCAGTCTAATATAACTCTTACAGTTTATCAGTAACTTGCCATACATGTCAATTACTTCAGGCTGTTTATATACTTAAAACTGTCCCCCAGGGAACACTTTAAAACGCTTCTTTTTCCTACAGATTTTTTTTTTTATTATTTTTTTAATTTCTGTATGGAAACAAGTCTAAAGTGAACATAATTTTGACCTGGAAATCTGGTTGAGGAATTGTAAACTATAAACTTTCTGGTGGAAAACACTGATTTTGTTAAAAACTGACTGCTAGCTTGTGGTAGTGAGTGTTGCTGAAGCTTTGTTACGGACAGATTAATAGGATACAAAATGGAATTCTACTTCTACTGTTTCCAAGAGACCTGAAAATCAAATCTCTCTGCAGTAGTTCATTTAAAATCTGTGACACAGGTTCAAGATTCCTCCTTAGTTAAAGGACATGTCAGGGATTAATGAGCAACACCTTAAAATCATTAAATAGCACTTCAGTAGTTAAATTGTACATAAAGACATCATTTTAGATGTGAAAATGATAGAGTAGGAGCTCTGGTCTGCATTTCCCTCTCTAAGTGGCCTACGAATAATAATGTCCCCTCTTCTCAAATGGGCTGAGACTTGGTCACATGATCTAGTAGTCAGGGGGAAAACTCCTGCTTTTTGTCCCACGGTTGTTGGAAACTGGAAATGTAATCTCACATACCTTTATAGACTTGGAAAATCACATCTTGCTCAGTCTCACATTTAACCTTGGAGTCCTGGAGTCCATGGGAACAAGTTCTGAGAATGGGAGCATTTCTAGATTATTTTTTTTTAAGTTCTTAAAAGCTAAGCAAAGTGACTAAATTGAGTGAAGACAGGAATGGCTTCAGCTCCTTTATAAAAAAATGAGGATTTGGTGGAAAAGATGGCTACAAAAGCGAAAAATAATTCTAGTTTTAATTACTGGCTAGTACACATATTATTCTCAGTTATACTCTTATGAATAAGTTTCTAGCAAACCTTTAGAAATAAAGTCTTCACTATTCCTGAGGGGAATTTTGAAGTAGCTAAGTTGTAATGTTAGCACAAAACACATTCTGTGAGCTGATTTTGCTGAAATCTGAACATTTTAAATCTATTCCCATGCTGGGTAGTGAGAGAGATCTCTTTATATTCATTCAGACTTCACAGATGTCACATGATAGGAATACATTCCAAAAGCTAAGATACAAGATTACTCTTTAACCATAGAACAAACCAACAGGAATTTTAATCAAGACAATATCCAATAATGACTGAATGTTTTTGGAGAAGATCCAGAATACACATTTGGGAATTTTAATCTTGACTGCCTTTGAATTTTGTAAAAAATATTTTAAAGTTTGGGGAATATGCCGCTCTGGCTGATTCCTGAAATGAGCCATCTAAGGTATTAAAGTGTTTCATCTGTTCAGACATTGAATATTGCAAATCTGTTTCAGTAATTCATACCAGATAAGTTCACAATGAATGAGCCTAAGTGAAGAAACTTGTTTCCCTTAAAATAGGACAGCAAGAAATGGAAGAAAATATAAATAAGCCAGACATTTTTTAAAATCTTCCACATATTTCAGAAAATACTAAGGCAGCTGCTTTTCTTAACTTCTCATCAGGTAATTTAAAATTATTGAAATTGTTTGTATCGCTGTGGTGAACTGAAATTCCTTACATGCTATATGTGTTTCTATGTGAGCACAGATACATCTTTGTGTCTGCATATTTATTATGATTGAAGTGTTCATAAAATTTCAATCACTATTTTATGGAAGGATCATATGTTGGTATATCATGGCTTTAATGCTCCAACCCATATGTGTATCTTTTTCTTGCTGGAAGCAGATTACAACGGACTTTGTTGAATTCTCTAAAATGCTATTGTGTGACTGGAAATTTTTACAGTACTAAACTACATATATTATCATAAAATTCTTAACTTATCTGTCCCCCATTTTCAATGCAGAGCAATTTTATATGCAGACAATTTAAAACAATTTAATGAAGCAACTGAAATTTGTCCTTTGAAGCTAGCATGGTGTCTCAGTTGAAATATCAACATCAATGAGAGATGATATTTTAGCCAGAAGGAGATTTAGGCTTCTTAGGATGGACAAGAATGGGCATTTTAGGGAGGTGCTAATCTTCCCTTCCTAAGACTAACCAGCTTCCAGCTATTCTGGGACCTGGTTATGACGGTGACTATTTTAGTAGAAAAGTGGCAAGAACCTACAAATTAGGAAAAGTATTCATCCTTTTGTTTCTGGTTTTTGTTGTTGTGGGGTTTTTTTTCCTCTTAATATAAATTCCTCTTCTTTTGTTTTCTTCTTTTACCAAACTTTCTTCCTGTAACAACTTAATCTCTTCTGTGCAGTGAAAGTTTAAAACCCTAATTCTATAGACTATAAAAGAAACTAAGCACAGAAAGGAATTTACAGTATGTTAAAAGAATAGGAGAAGAGGCTAATAGAGTTGTATACATTTCAAGGATAGATATAATCAAGTGTGTACAATATAAAGCAGAAGGTTCATAATGATTGAAAAAGGAGAAGGAAAAAAAAGCTATTTTGTAGTAGCTGCATGAACTCTGGCTGAACCTTGCTATTTGGCAGCCTCCAGTAAGGACAGCCTAAGATGAGGCATTAGGGTTTGAATCTGAGAAGCTGACATCAAGCAGACAGCAAGACATGATATCTTATTTTCCTGAGCTATGCTGACACAAATTGAACTCCACTTATTATTTTCTTATGCCAGTAAAGTTGCATTTGGCATTTAAGCATTTTGCTTGCAGATGTTGGAGTGCTGGTTGTCTTAATTTAAATAATTTGCAGATTGTTTGGTAGTATTAAAAGATAGAAACTCATTCTTCATATGAGTCCAATTTTATAAGCTTTATTTTTTTTCTGACCTTGTGCAAGGTAAGAATTTGATATTAAATCCAAGTAGCCCAAGGGTACAAAGTCAGTTTTTCGTGTTATTCAAAACTAGGAGCGGACAAAACTTGCCTTTGAGCTCTTTAACTGATTCAAATAACATGAAAAGATGAAAATTCTTCACAATTTTTTGACCTAAGGAAAATGTGTTATTTCTTTGTCAGGCAATGTAAATTGTAACAATAATGTGTATCATATATGAATAGCAATTAGGTAATTCTTCTAGCATATTCCTAATACTTTAAGGAAATTATATATCAACAACAATATCTAGATAACTCATTTCATTGTACTAAATGGATAGTTGAACAATCATCAATACTTCTGCACATATGATGCTTGAACTTTTTCAGTCACTGACATACAGATGTTATAGTTTTATTTAAAAAAAAAAAAATCTTACTCTCTTATGTTGTACTGTTTTTATTTGCTTGTTTGTATTCCTAGGCAAAATGTTCTAAGAGAATACTAGTGATTTTTTTGAGAAGAGAATAAGATGTCAGTTTACATTACAACCCCCCAGGGTAAATGGAGAGAATTCATAAAGGGTTAGAAAAAAATGTAGTTCTTTATAATGAAATGTATTCCATGTAATTTATGACTACACAGTTAGAGTGTAGTCTTTCTGTTCCATTTTTCCCGTGATGTCTATAAATCCTTAATAATTGTCTAGGGGAAAAATATTTTTACCACTTAAGAAACAATGTAACTTGTTTCAATTCACCAGAAGAGTTATCTTCCAGAAGTACATGGCACTGTTGTCAGATTATGCTAATAATCACAGAAAGTGTGGTCAAGACTGAAGGCTGGGAGATCAGATGAAATCATAAGTCCAGCAAAGGCAGTGAGAGGTCTACCAGCGTATCAACAGGACAAGCCTTAAGTAATGCCAGGGTCTTCTGTATAACACTAAATTTTCCTGCCTACAAAATTGGAAATAAAAACGTCTATCCACATCCATAAAAAGCTTTGAAAAAATATTAGGCATTATTAATATCAGGAATATCAGGAAGTATTTGTGACAAGGGACAACCAGGCCTGCTCTTCTTTCAGACCAAGTTAAATATCACGTATAGACTCTCTATGCAAAATGATTTAACCTAGATTTCAGTAAGTTTCTTATAAAAATGTGAAAACACATGTGAAATCATAATGTGTATCTTACCTAAATTGATATTCTCATGTGATTTGATAGATTGCCCAGAAAGTCACTGAAAAAAATCTGTGTATCTGTTGGACTACCAGGGATTAATGGGAGCAATTAAGGAGTATACAGACATTGCAGAGGAATTAAATTATTTCTTTGCCTTTGTCTTCACCACAGAGGATTCTGGGTGACATATCTTCTCTTTCCTGGAAATAAAGATGAGGTACTGTCAGAGGCTGCAGTATCAACAGAGGACATACTGGAACAGAAGGAAGAAATTAGAGAACCACCAGTTGTTAAAATAGGAGTGTATATTTCCAAGGGTTCCAAAGGAGTTTAAGAATGAAATGGTTGAACTGCTAAAAATCCTAAAATTCAGACTCATTAAAATCAACTACTGTGCCTGATCACCAGTGACTATCTTTAATAAGAGAGCTACAGATAATCCTGGGAATTGAACACCAATTTCTTTTCTTAATATCAAGGGTATCATGAAACAGAAAATAAATAAATGAGAATCATAATAGAATAAAGACAGTATCTACCTAGCAAAGAAAAACATACCTCCCTAATCTATTAGAGCTTTTCAGATGTATTGTTCAGAAGAAAGAAAAAATAATTTAAAACACCTTTGACAATGTTCTGAAAAGAGACTATAGAGAAGTGACCAAAGAAAAAGAGGCAAAATTATTTCAAAGATGAAATGCTAGCAGCTCATCTACACAAGGTCTGTAAGCACTATACAGTGGGTTACTTCCTAACTTCTTTTGTGGGTGCTACTAACGAACAATTTGATAATGGGTTAAGAATGTTTCACCAATACAGACCTGGGTGAAGGAGGGAGAATCTAAGCAATCTCTTCCATAAATTAATCAATGATTTCTAGAAGCCTGGAGAAGTTATATCAAGGAAAATTCATTTTATATAATTATGCAATAATTAAGACCTTATATTTAAAGTACCAACATTAATTTAAATGTAAAATGGGGAAGCAGACATTTGTACCATTCAGCTTTCCCCAGATTGGAACCAACATAAACTCACCTAGGACACAGTAAGGTTTTTATGGACTTCATCTTACAGAAGGACTTTTTCCATTCTACTAATGGTCAAAAGGAGTTACACACTAAACCCTAAATAGAATCATAGAAAACAATATGCTTTCTTCATCAGAGATGTGCTTAACTGAAAACAAGCGCAGTAAACAAAGACAGTTTATCTGGACAATAGATAAGAAAAGTAAACGGTATAAAATACATTTCTTCTAGGAAAAAATGCATGGTCACTGTTAGAAAGTTGCTGTTCCATTTCTTCCACTTAACGTCACACCAAAATAAGTTAAGTTGCAAATCTATTATTAAATTCAACACAGAGTAGCTGCAGGCTTTCCTAAATTTTTCTGTCTTTTTTTTTGCCTACATATGGCATACTTCGCAGTCATCTCTGGTCAAGCTTTCATACATAGCATGGAGCTAATGAATTACTTCTGTATTCAGTCATTTAGACTTCATGAATCAGTCATCTCCTCCTGAAAACTGCTCTGGTCTGGATCTTTAACTAGTGTAAATTAGCACTGTGCCAAGAAAAAACTGAGGTGATACAATACTGTACAAAATTCTAGGACCTGGCACCATGTTTCTGTGGCACTACGACTATAGTGCCTTTTATAAGTGTTACAGGTCTTGAGGGTTATATAAAGTAGATCATCTACAAAAAGAAATTTAACTTTTGGGTTTTTTCTTATTTATAAAAACTTTTCCTTCTGTTGACAAAACTCTCTATTGACCTAAGACAGTGCCCTGTGAATAGTGCAGTTTGAGTAATGCTGATTTCTTCTAAGTTATTTGTGTTCGTAACTTAGGAAATAATAATAAAGATACAGAAACTGAAATGAACTTTTTTTTTCCATAACATAATCTATGTTTCTATAACTTTTCTCCTTTTCCACTAGCAGAACTCTACTTCAAGCCACAGGCTTTTATACCTTGCAAGACTTTTTCAATTCTCCAACAAATGAAGTTAGGCTCTGTCTTTCTTAGACCTCTCAGGTGTAACACACCAAGCATAAAACCATGGCAATGCTGGTAGAGCTAGCCAAGAAAAACAGAAATACAGAGGGGAGGAACCAGAGAGTCCCTGTGCATACTCTCCTTGCCTTTAGGCAAAATACTGCAAGCCGCTCTGTTACCGCCACAACACTGTGCATCAAATGTGATGTAGGGCTGGATTCAAATCTAGTCTTTGTTTAGATTTCTAAATATCATTAAAAAAAAACAAAGGTATTTAATTGCTGGAGTCCCTCAGAATGTAGCTGCACCTTATAGTTACTCTGCTAGCAAAGCTGAGCTGCTGCCCTCTGAAAGCCCTCACCCAGCCAGGAGGCTGCCATAGACAGGAGAGCCATAACCCATTCCTCTCATCCCATCCCCAGGACACTCTGCCCTCCCCACTGTCCATTCTGCCCATGTTACAGCTTGTATGTGATCTGAGACTGAAAATAATCTCTGACATCTTGTTGTACTTCTTCTTGAGGGTCATCATCTCCAAACCCATTATTATTATGGAAACCATTTTTCTGGTGATCTGCCGCACCTTCAGTGTTAACCTCAATGACAGAAGGGAATGTGGGGATAGAAAAGGGACCTTTGCCGATGAGGTCTTTATTTATTTGGAGAATTAGGGAAACTGAATACTGGGATCACATTCCTCCCAAGTTTCTCGATACAGTTAATAAGCTGCAGGAAATATTAATATTCAATAAAAGACCATTGCTTCAGGGAAGGAACTGGAAATGCTAATAGTATCAGTCCAAATTCCCTCTCACTGGACTCCACAGACATTACTAAACTTAATCCATGGAGGAATTTTGTCCACTCAGTTTAATTTAAGTATGCAATATGATGGAATGTCACATTTGGTGAATGCATTTTTGGGATGTCTCATAAGTTCAGAGAGTTTGAAGTTCATTTTTGTTCATCATTAGTGTGACCACAGCTAGAAGAATGTCATGATCTGTTTGGGTCTCAAGAATTACAGAAAAGTCAGGATGGAGCTAGACAATAAAAAGAAGGGCACAAGCAAATGATGAGAGGGATGAGGAACTATCCTATAAGGAGGGCCTCAGAGAATTTGATGTATCAAATCCATATCATTCACAGGTGAGATGGCAAAGAGGGGACACATCCACTATATGAACACAAGTGTTGTTATGATGTTAAACAACTAAAGGCATCAGGCAAGGAATTAAAGGATGGTGAAAACTTTATGGAGGGAAAAATCTTATGGACATTGAGTCCCGTAAGACTCAGATTTACAATGACAGTCTCCTGACAGAGGAGCCAGACCTATGTAAAGGTGAATCTGATGGGCACTGTTATGCAGTATGTATTACTTTCAAGTGAAATTTAGCAGGTGTTTCTTTTTTCCCTATTGAACTACATCCTATCAACCTTATTCAGTCAAATAATCTCCCTCAGATCAGTGAGACAAGCTTTGTGAAAAGGCAGAACTATTTATTCTACTGGTGGCATAGACCTTTCCTGACATATAATGGCAAAGAAACAGAGGATTTATGGCTGTAATATCATCTGACTTCTGTATCCAAAATTTAAAACATGAAGGATAAAATATGCTTTCTCTGTTGGAGAAAAAAGGCAGAGGAATTACATTCTTGGCATATACGTTAGAAATGGCAGCACTGGTGAGATTATATCTGTTATCTTCAAAATTGCTTTAAACCAGAAGCTTGGGTAACAAAGGACAGAAGTTACTTTCATATTAGCATATATGTCGTGTTTAATCAATCAAAAGAGAACTGTAATTACTTTACTCTCTTCTTAGATAACTTTAAAGAAAGGAAGTCATGAACCTATAAAGTAAATGTCATCCTGTTTAGATAGTTATAGTTTTATAGGTAATTTGTTGCAGATTTTATGCAGATAATTTATAATTATTTCCTTTCATGCTCCTCTTTCAGTCTCAAGTCCAGTTTTAACACAAACATAAGGACTGCAGATGCAGGGAAAGTATCAATGAAACTATCTAATTTTTTTCCCAAATTTGGTGCACACGTTTACAAGTTTATCAGCCACTGTGCAGCTACCAAACTTGGCAGTAGTTTGAACTGCATATGCAATATCAAAGTGAAAAATCAAGTGGTGCTAACAATTAGTAGGCTTGGTTAGATGACCTATGCCTTTCAGGAGGTATTTGTATGAGAAGGAATTCATTTCTTCCCACAGACTGAGTGTTTGGAATCACTTTGTTTTGGACACTGTGCAATAGGTGGTTTCCAGTACATCATGCTGCTGTGAAGGAAACAAATTGCATAGTCAGTTGAGCAGGGAACTTTAAATTGTCAAATGTGTTGAGCTGCACATACAGCAGCAAGATAACTGCATTTGAAAATAGTCTCAAATTGCCACAGCTGCTTGCCTTTAGCATGTTTCCCACCACAAAACAGTCTGTATTTTCTGCTTCATGGATAAAACCTCTATCTTGGAAAATCTCTGAAATAGTCAGGAAGGAAAACCAAAAGAGTGTATTTATGCAAGGCAAGGTTTGTTACAATTGTTTGCTGGCATCATAAGATAATTTAGTTTTCTTTTACTCTTTAGAAACCTCTTACAGAGTTAAGAGACGGAAAACTAGTATTTGTAAATATTTTTGAAGTTAAATGTGGATTTGATTTGTTATGAGTATTGGCAGTCTGACTGTTGACCAACCTTTCTCTTCCAACCTGCAATAAATTCTACAAAAACATATTATTTCATCACTCAGCAAACTGGACTGGTTAAAATATGCACCGGGGAAACACTCCCTATCCATGAGAGATATCGATTAGACTTTAAAACATTGTGTGTCATTTATGTTACTAAGGCACCCTTGTGTAAAAGTTTAGCGATCCCATGGAGGTCTGACTAATGACATTGATGATTCAGAGTCAGTTTTATTTTTTCAGTTAAGAGCCAAATATCAACAGAAACCTATCAGACTAGTTACTTTTGACTTTCTGTCAAAAGTAACATACAAGCTGATCTGTATCTACCACTCTGTCCACCTGCCCCTGGCTTCCTGGTCTGATGTGCTAAATAGTCATTTACATCTGGGTTGATTAGGGAAACCTTTGACATGAGTCTGGAGAAAGACTGAAACTTCTGTTTCTGGATCCATAGGGAAAAATGCTTAACCAGCTTTAACCTCTCTGCAATCACTCCCTTCAGGCTGTTATGAAACATGAATTCATCTGACCTCTTCAAGGTCTGTTTATATCTTCCTGTCTGGGAGATTCAGTCATTCCTTCCTTCAGCCTGCTGCAGACAAATGAATATCTCATGGTACTGTCATATAAAAAGCTACTTAAAACATTTCAAAGCCAAAAGGGCTGCTAGTTTATACTCTTTGAAAAATCAACACAGTGTCTAAACAGCTCCATAATACACAAGACTTCTGCTGCTTGGATTTATTTCTTTCCAGCTGTGGGTTGTTTTCTTTTTTTTTCTTTTTGACCAATATGTTATCTCAGTTTGCAGTATTTTTCATTTCTATAGTAGTAAGGATTAATTTGTCCAGCCAGAAGATGCTACAGCTGCAAGTCCAATTTATTATATTACAGGGCTGATTGTCAGAAATGTTAAACACCCTAAAGTCCAAGAGCAACATACAATACCTAGGAGTCCAACGTAAGTGTGTCACAGGTCTGGTAGCCAAACACAAGAAACCAGCATTGACAACACAGAAAAAGATAATGGCCCTGTCCAGCAGTTGCCAAACAATGGATTATTGCCAGATGTAGGGATGGACCATATAGACTTTTGCTGCTATTGTGCTTTGACCTTGACAGTAGGACCCAGGAGAGGTGAATCCTGTGCCTAACCCTGATACTGACCATTTTCTTTTGTTCCACTCCAGTCTTCTGCAGCACCTTGAATTGATATCAAGCCTTATCTGCAAGTGCACTGCCATTCTGCAGGTTGGGCATAAGCTGTTTCATTTTGTGTTACCTTTGCTGAATAGAGGTAACTAAAGCGGCTGACAATCCACGTTGTGGATACTGTGGATGAGAGAGGAGAAATGTTGGACCTGTGTTGTCTTAGCATGATGATAGCACAACAGGAGTAAAGGCAAGGGGTAGGATAAAGATAATAGGTAGGAGAAAAGTGTACTTCTGACAGAGGATGGTAAGAGTGCTGAATGTGCAGGGATGTGCTTTCTTTCCTACTTTTGAGGGCAAATCTATCATTCTTTACCAGCTCTGGTTGGTCCAGTCTAGACTGAGTAACTGAAGGATGATAACAAAAATAATTTAGAAATTGATAAGAAGGTGTAATGAATAATTCCATATATTGGTGAGAAGACAGCATTGTTGAATTATAAATAGTCCAGATCCTAAAACTGGAAGAAATTTGACTGAAAGAGATGGTTACCATAGCCAGAGAAGATGGGAGCAGTTATGGAGAAGCCATGAGAAGGTGTGAGATAAATATAGGTTAAAAAAAAGAAAGGACAAAAAGTTAAAAAGCAACAAAGAAAGTGAAGGAAGGAAAAAAAGAAGTTATCAGAAGAAAACACAGATGCATGGAAGGAAGGCAGAGGGGAGAAGGAGAGTGAAAGTTCTAGATGATGAGGCAGAAGGAGGTACTAGGCCATCCTCTGGGGCCTCCTGACTGCTTCCAGATCTCTCAGCCCCCCCAGCTGCTAGTAATCTACAGAACTGTCTTAATATTTTTATCCTCATTCTGCCAATAGTGTATCACCGGTGCTAAAGAGAACTCCACATCTATAATAATCTATAAAATTGAAGACAAATTAAAGTTTGAAGGAAAAAATGAATTAAAAAGAGCTAGTGAAATTAGTAGCAAAAAAATGCTAGATAGTAAGGATTCTGAAGTCATACAACTATTTAAGAGCCAAGAATGCAGACAAAGACCATACTGATTACTTACATATTCAATATAACCCTATGCATAAATTTAATTCAGGTACAGTGACATCATTTTCACCTTGAGTCTCATTTAAATGTAGTAACACTGTCTTGTTAAAATATAAGTTTTACTCTCTTCAAACAGCCTATTGACACTAACTTGTGGAATATTAAATATGAATAGTGTAGGTCCTAGACATAAAAGAAGCATTATCTGACAACAGGAAGTGCTTCAAATATTTTTTTAAATGTCCTTTTTTTTTTTTTTTCCTGTTGTTGTTTCAGGTTGTGCTATTGTGACTAAGATAGCTTATTGAATTATCCTATGAATTTTACCCCTTTCCCCCTATAAATCTATACATTTTGATATTTTCTATAATTTCTTTGGGGGCTATTTCCTTTGTAACATATGAGAATATTTTAATTTGGTTTTCTCTCCATTCCAATCATTTGGGGTTAAATTTTCTCTAATAGCCTAATCCCAGTCCAAATATGTTTAATGAGAAAACTCCAATGTGATAAAATGGAACCACATTTTCCCTCTCAAGCCTGCACAGCAGACTTTTCTGGCATAATTGTGTCGTTCAAGGGGAGAATGAGGTGTGATCTGTGACTGGCATAAGCAAAAGCTTTCAATGTCATTGCAGGTAAACTGGCAAAAGTACCCTGTTGCCATTTCCACCCTCCTTTGTTTGGCAAACTTGTAGCATCTGCAGTGGAGTGTTGTCACTACAGGTTGCTTTTCCAGTATAATGGGAGGATATTTCTTTTCCAGCAAGGCCTTCCAAGCATGGGCCTGGACTGAATTATGCTTGTGGAAACTGAGACTAATTCTGCTGCAGTCTTGCAGCAAAGGTCATGTTCACTCTTGGTGTACTCCAGTGAGCTGAAAGTTTGGCCAGAGGAAAGGCTGCTGCATCTCTGTGTGCTCTCTTGAGTGAAAATAAGTCTCCCACCTTCTGGCCAGGCTGCTGGACCTGTGACTCAAGAAGTTGCAGTGTTCTTCAGGCAGCCATATTCCCAAAATTCAGGGCCAAGGCACTCCAAGTGACAACCTCTTACAGGCATGCCTGTCTCACGTGCTTTCTGTTATGTCTCTTTTCTTTGATCTCCTCTGCCTGCAACAGAGAAGGAGATCAAAGAAAAGCTGAGCTCTGCCTCTTATCTCTGCGCTCCTGTGTCTTTTCTTTCCTTTTTCTCTTTATTTCTGACAATTGCAGGGTAAGCAAGACACAGAAGGAACTCCTCTGTGCCAACCTCATCCTCCTCCAAACCCCAGGCCAGACTGCTGCAAGGAGGCTCTTGCATTATTGCCTGAAGCAGTCAACCCCTGAAAAATGCTAGAGGTGGTAAAACTAAGTGTCATTGTTTAACTTCACAGGAGCAGTATCTTGGTTCTCATCAAGGGCACAAGGGTGCACAAAAGCACTTAATAATGCTGTAAGCAGTTCCTTCTGAAGCCTTAGAATGTCCCAGCAATTTAGCTAATATGTGAAACTTTTCTAGAATAATAAAAGAACTTCTGAGATAACAGTATTTCACTTACAAAAAAGCAGAATATACAGTCATACTGAATAGCAGCTGTTCTGTGACAGATGGAGGAGACTTAACCAAAACCAAATCAGTTCAGACTTATCACTGTCCACAGTGTTTTGCCCTTAACTCTCATATTTTACACGTCTTTTCATATGTCTTTTCTCATTAGCCACAGAGAGAAGCATTATTATCATGTTCCAACCTAGATGGTCAAAATCTTTCCAATTCTCCATTATCTGTAACTTCCAAGTGAAAGAAATTAATCTGGAACTTAAAGAAAAGCTTACAAAGTTTATTTCCTGTTTCATGGTTCTTTATGTTCACAGGACTGATTCATACTTCAGTTTGCCCAAGACTGTGTTTTTCTGAATTTTATCCAATTCCCCTAAAGCCCACTGACTTGAACAGTGTTTATCTGGATTTCACTTTGGAAGCAAATCTGGTTGCCCTTACCTACTGTGCCAGGTCATAGCAAGGAGCATTCCTGAGGGCACAAACTGGATTTCTGTTGACAGGAGCTAAACTGGAAGATGCAGTCCAGGAGATTGAGCACACTCTAACCACTAACTGCTGTTACAGCTCAGTGCTGGTGGACATTCAGAAATGAGTAAAACCTCTCAGACACCTGGTGTGGACTGCCAACCAACTATTTCTCTTTGTAGATCTGCTCCTGTTGCACCAGAATTCTTGCAATGATGGCTCAGAGCCCTTTTTATTCAAGACATTTGGTTCCTCCTTAGTGGCAGAGCACCATTTTTAAATATGTCAGCTTCTCTCTGAATTTGCTGGACTCTGCATTTTAATATTAAAACCTCATCTCACTTTGGGTTTCTCTAATGCTTCTGGGTTCATTAGGTCAAATTCAAGATCAAGAACTGCATAAAAATACAGGGTTTTGAGGAATAAATTAACCAACACATTTAAACACAAAACAAAACATGACAAACAACGTTACTTTATACTAGTGAAGGATCCAAAACAAAACTTCATCACCTTCCCAATCACATGAATAAGCTTTGAAAGAAGTCTGCTCGTTGGAGAGCTGGGATACACATATTAACAGAGCTTTTCTCTCCAGTGTACTACTTTCAGATTTTCAGTTCAAATGAGCTTACACTGAAAATGAATGAGCTGTTTAAGTGTAATACATCTCCCCTTGCATATGTTGACGGCTATCGGTGGAGTTCTGTAGCTGGAATTTCAGTAGCACTGATTCTTGTACCATGATTATTTTCTTTAGTAATGCATTTAAAAAGCACTAGCAGTCTACCGGTGCTGCCGCTCAATACAGCATTTCATTCTAAGCCTGAGGCGTCCTTGTTTATCTACTTCACTGTTCTTCAGAGTAAACAAACATGCGTAATTCTACCAACCTTATTTTTCTTTGTTTATGTAATATGTATAAAGTGCTAATTCTTGCCTTCGCCTGTGTTTGTTCAAATTACACACCCTTCCCTTAAGAATGCAATTGTACTTTTGGAGGTTGATATTTTTAATTCCATGTTTACATCCATTTTCATGCTGTTCAGTTGGCTTCCTTTTCATATTTCTAGAGCAGGAGTACTTGCTATTGTAGGCATGAGGCATATACACACGCTTTGAATCTATCTTGCTATCACTGTCTGTCTTTTAATACTCTTCCTGAATTTTTTAATCTGAAATATGAATAACAATTTAATGCCTTCTGGAGGGGAAGAAGGGCTTCCATAAAAATATCATATAATATGAGTTGCATGGCAAAAGGATTTGTGATTTGAATTATTACTGAACCTCACTGAGTATCCTTTCACCAGCATTTGCATTTAAAGTGCTATAGGAATAGGGTCTTTATATAACAGCTACAGCATCAGAACCCTGTGGTTTTGGCTGTGGGCTTTCACAGCTGAGCTTTTTGCTGGACTAGTTCAACCCAAGCACATTAAGGATGGTTCCTCAAAAGCATGTTGACAGCCCCCATCAGTCAATTTTTTTTTCTTTTAAAGATAAATGCATGTTTCTTCTTCATGTCTGCTAGCAGTTTGCTAACCAGTATGTGTAAATGTTAGCCCTAGCTGGTTGAACGCTTCAGCCAGTTTTGCTTCTCTGTGTCTTATGCACAGCTAGGATGGCCACATGTGTTACGCTTGAGTTTCAGCCTCTCAGGAAATAAAGTATTTGTGGTCTGATTGCAAGAACAGCTGGGACAATGAGTCCTCTGCTTCTCTTCAAACTTCTCCATTGCCCTGTGTGTTCACTCTGCATTTAATTCAGCTCTTGAGGGGTTCAGTGACAAAACTCTTGGAGCACATGCAGGTAGACATCCACAATTACCTCATTGTTTCCAATGAAGGTAGGTTCCCAGCTGGTTTACCCTGTGGAGTAATTCCAACTTCACATCTCCTCTTCCTCCCTCTCCACATCCAGTAACCACATTGACATCTTAGCTATGGATCTGCACTTGCAGCTTAAGTTCAATGAATTATTTTCTATTTCTTAGAAGACTTTTTCAGTGTCACCCCATTCTTTGACATATTCTGTAAGAGTGACTCAGGCCTCTTGTTCCTGTGCATACAGCCTGTGTTGGATTTTACTGAGAAGTGCATCATTTAACTAAGCCAGATTAGCCCCACATAGCACAAATATTCTTATGTTGTCTTTCAGGAACCAGACACCTGTCCCGTTACACCTTTCCTAATGAACACGTCAGGAAAGATCACCCAGTTTCTCACCTGGAAGGTGCTGGTGTACACCTAGACAATATTTGGCAGTAGACCTTTAGAGAAAAGGAAGACCAATACAGGAACCATGGGTTTGTTACTGGTCATCCAAACCTGTAGTTATATTTTTTTTGGATAGAAAATAAAACCAGAACGTTTTTGACTCAGTGTTTGTTATTCCAGCAGTGATTCCTTCTCACTTTTTTTTTTTTTTTTGATTAAATACTTAGGTGAAACACTATGGTTTTTTAGCAAATGAGATAAATCGGTAAGTTTTTAGTAATCCAGATAATGAATAATAATCCTTAAGAAAAGGTTTCTACAGCCTCACTGAAAACATGCCCAGAAGATGTTAATCATACATTTACAGTTACTTACAGAGGACCTGCCCATTAACTGATAGTTAGCCTTTTCAATATGGGCACCTTAGTACACGCCATACAAGCGGACTGTTTTTTTAAATTAAAATGTAAGAAAGGACTACATCCGTTTAGTCTCAATGAAATACATATTACTTCCATTTTAACATTTCTTGTGTTGTCTCATGGGCCCATCATGTTAGATGTAGTACAATTACAATAGGATGCATTTTTCTTGCAGAAAGCCTTGGAGCCTTCACTCTGAGGGCCAAGACTCGATGTAAGTATCTTCTGCATGGCTGGCAGCCTCATCCCCAGGAAAGGCACCAGCCATTTAGGAATTCATTTTAGCTCTTCCCACACCCCACTTTTTGGTGATAGCAAGCCTGAAAGCTGCAGGAAGGAGGATCTATCTTCCATCTCTGCTCTTTCACACATTTTCTCCTTCTACCTTGTCTCCAAAAAGCCTGTATTCTAGTAGAGGTGTCTCTTGTACTGATGTGTAAGAAGGAAGAGCTATTGGTTTGTTGGGCTTTTTGGAGGGGACAGAAGATTACTTCTATCTCTGTCCTTTTTGCACCAACCTAGTTGCAGGGTAAATTTCCCTCAAGGAAAGAATGAAAGGGCTCTGTGTTGTGAGCATCATGTTTGCAGCTTTGCTCTCATGAGTAGCCCAGCTGAAGTCAACACAGGCAGAATTTACACACACATAAGTGTTCGCAGAATCAAGCAGGATAAAGACAAAAAGCAGACAAAGCAAAGGAGAGTGAGTTAGATGTACAAGCACAGTGGTCAGGGTGATGATAGGCACACATGTTGTTAGTTCCTTTCCCCCTCCCTCCTGCCAACCACTAAAACAAGCAACATATGATAGGAGGAGGAGAGGGGTGAAAATCTGAATCTGTACTTGGAAAAAAACTCACCCATCTGTAATAGATTCATATTTCATAGGTCTTGTTTGGGCTTCATTCACACTCTCAGAATGAATTTCTCTGTGTTACAGAGCCCTGTGGCCCACTCCTGCTCCATTTCAGCACAGTGGAGGGAAGTGGCGAGAGTCTGAACTGCACTGCAGTCTCCTCAGTCAGAGTGGAAGAAATATTTCTTTTGGCAAGCAGAGGTGTGTCTGTGCTCCAAGGTCTTCAGTATGCTTAGTGAGGATGGATAAGTAATGAAGCTTAAATTTGAATTTCATGAGATGGCTCCACTTTCTGGTAGGTGTTTCTCAGATTTGGAGCAAAATCAAATGTTTTCAATTTCCAGTGAAAATGAATCCTGAAAAAGATCAGGTCTAGTTAATTTTCATTTCACAATTTTGATTTAGTAATTTTATTTAACTTCCTACATCATTTGTAAATCTTTCCAGAAGCATATCACTGACATACTACATCTGGTATAATATCATTGAAATCTTCCATTCTTAATATACTAGTCATTCCTAAAGGATATTCCTATTCACTACGAATAAAAAAACATCTTCATCTCCTTTCCTAGATCAAACTCTTGTTTTGCAATATGACAGTATAAGAACATGCACTTCAGTTCACAAAGAAGTGAAGTTTCTTTTTACACTTACGAAGTATAGTTTTAGTATACAATTTTGTGGAGTGAGAGAACATTTAAATTTTAATAGCTTTATTCTGAAACAATTCTTCAAGCACAGATGTAAATAATTCAGCACTCGAAGGCCTCTGATATGCCATAATAGTTTCTTGTGTGTCTAGAATTGGTATAGGTAGACATGAAAGCAAATATTAAGCAGCTCATCCCACAGTGGTGTTACTGTGAGGTTGAATGGTTGTAGGTGAGTCATGGAAATTCCCTGCCTCATTTTCTGTAAAATGGGGATAAGCCACTCATTTGCCTGGAATGCTGTGATCCTCAAATAACAGATGATGTGAACATCTCTGTTGAAATGCTGCATCATTAATTCTCCATTTCTCTTTTGCCAGCATTTGAAAACATTTATATCTATTATTGTTTAGACTTTAAACCTATTAGCAGTACTGCAATGACTGCTTTCATGGGTTTTTTTTAAATGTGCTTTTCTACCTTCTTTCAAAACATTTGCAACTTAAGCCTCAAATGCATTCTTAGAGATATAATTTATTATGCTTCTTATGCTTTCCTTCTCCAAATAATCTTGTACAGTACTCAATAGTTAATTGAAACGCAAGAAGACTACTCTGTCCCCTCTGTATTTTGGATGCAGGTTTCTGAACGTTGCACTATTACATGTTGGCCATGAGCCTCCACTGCTCTGGAACCCACCCAGGCAATAACAATTTTGATCCTCTTGAGAAAAAGAAGGTAAAATTCAGAACTAGAAGCCTTTGACAATCATTTTGTGCAAAAGTAAGGGAGTATACAGTAAAAGTAGTTCTTCAGTTGCTGGTTTTCTGCAGTCTTTGCTCTAGATTTTAGTCATTCTTATGTGCTCCTTTCAATCTGAAATGACATTAAAATCAATTGTTAGAGAATAGGTGGACTTTTTCTAGAGTTTTTTATCTTACCAATAACAAATAAATTCAACTGATCAGAGATTGGTCATAAAAAATTAAAATGAATGTATACGTATTTTTAAAAGTGTATGTTGAGGCACTCATAGTTTATCTACTTTTCCAAACACTAGTAAGCCATAAGGTTTCCTTTGAGGAAAGCTCTTCACGCACTCTAGCAGTGGGCAAATATGAATGAAACACATCATTCTAGGAATGTCCATATTATCGCTTTTGTTTTAAAAGCTGTCCACAGTAATGAGCTCAGCATAACCTTTTGCCCCTCAGATTTCTACAGTGATCCACCTGGCAAAGGGTTAAGTACAGAGCATAACCACACAATACAGCCTGTGCGTGACAGCATCTTTTCCTTGCAAACTGTGTGTGCGTGTGTGTTTTTCTGAGCGCATGCTTTAAAGACCTTGCCTAATCACACCTCACTTATTTTTAAGTAGAACATGTGGTTTAACTTTGCACCCACTTTTCTACTAGAAGACTAAATGTTAACACCCAGGGACACCTGTCTTAGATTAGTGAATAGTTTACTACAAATGATGGAACCAAACTGATGAGATTATACTTGGTTTAGAAACAGAAAATTATAAAAATTGAGTCAAATAGGCTTTTGCCTTTTATTTATTTATTTATTTCAAAATACAGAAGATGACATTAAAAACAAAGGGAAAATGTGTTTATAATGTTGTAGCTAAAAACCATCTGACAAGTTTTGCTGACATGTTTTCTGAGTGGAAGGACCTGAAAATCTCATGTCCACTTGACAAGAGCATTTTTGTCATTCCACAGTGGCAAAACAAGTGCAAAATGTGAAGCGGTCTGCACATATGGCCTTAGAGGGCACTGAGGTTTGGTGAGGGTCAACTTTTTTTAGATCTGGATAGATTTCATGGTCCCAGCTGTCCAGATGATTTGCAGAGGACACCAATATACTGAAGCAACCTGCTGTGAATCTTCATACAAACAGGTTAATGCATGGCAGGCACCTTGTATGGTTCTCAACAACTTCACAAAAATAAAACAAACTTTCACCCACACTAGCAACTTTGAGCTTTCCTCTTCTGGTCTTCTCACTGGCTGGATATAAATTGCATGATTCTCCTATGATGATCTAAAACTCTCTCCTTCTATTGATCTATTGATGCTCAACAGTCTTGACAATGAAAGAATTATATTTTTATGGACAGTGTGTTCTTTAGACCTCAGCAAGTACCAACATGGTCACATTTGATTTCTTTTTACATATATAATATTAAAGAGGCAACAAGAGATTTCTTACTGCTCTCAACCACTGCCTAAATACACACATGTACGTCTATATACTTACACGTGCTTCCATGCTAACACACACACACTCAAGACTGTTAATTCCCTTTTATCTCTATATGTGTCTCATAAATTATTTTTCACTTGTTTGCCATCCACCTCTTATCAATACCCTTCTTTGTCCAATTAGTGTTGTGTGCTGCTTTAGAGTACATATATGGAGGGGGATGAAAAAAAGAAGTGGAATTAATTGCTCTTCTTGATTTTTTCATATTGCCTGTTGGTCTGCCTACTGAACCTTTCTCCTTTCTCAGGGTATTTTTTGTGGTGTCAAATACTGCAGCAAGGTTTTGTCATTTCTTTGGAATGTGCACCACATTGTTGCTGTAATATTTTTGCTGTCGTGTTTTCAAACCTCCATTTTAGATGTCTTAGCTAATACAAATTGAAGTCATTTAAAAGGTAATTTACAAATAACTTTCTGTATTTTATCGTTATCACTTAATCACTAGTTTGCAGACATGAATGGAGCAGGACCATCAAACTCCTGTCTTTTTTAACCTTCTAGTCACTAGGGGCAAGCAGTATTTCACTTCATGCTAAAAAATTGTATTAGTTTCCATATTCAATTATTCAAGTACAGGCTTTTTTTCTGATGTTGGAAAACTCATTGTTTAATTGCAGGCAAACAGAAAATTAAGATACAAAGTATCAGCACAAAATCGGGCCTTTTGAAACATAGTGCTGCACCTTATACAGTTTATAATAATATAGTAATCCTGGGAGATATAAAAAAATTCTGCCATGTGTCTTGGTGAAGAATATTTTGGGGCTTTTGCGATGAGTTGGAAGACACCATCCCACTGGTGACTGGGAAGGGATAGAGGCTTCTGCCAGCTAAATTTGGTTCCCAGAAATTCCTTCCAGCCCCCTCTCACTGCTAGTCCTCCAACTGTCCTACTCCTCCATTGCATTGTAGCCGAGCCTCCACAGTACCAACAAAGAAGGGGCGTTTTATCCTAATTTCTCGTGCTGTTTCACCAGACCTCTATGTGCATGTCTGCAGTGTCCCTTAGGGAGAAGTTACTATGAAACCATTCCTTGTACACAGTCTAGGCCTTCTTGCACTGATGGAAATTACTGCATTAAGCTTCTTAAGCAATATACCAGTCACGGTTTGCATCTCCAGACACAATCCTTCTCAAAAGCATATGACTGAAATGATCCTTTATTGATTGCAGCTCTTTGATAGACAAAAGAAGTTGCAAATAGGCTATGAATGTCAATAAATACAGTATGGGAATATGTGAATTATTAGAGACATCAGGTTTCCAGCAGATGTTTTTGTCCTGTAACAGAAGCTGATTTAACAAGTCTGCTTACAGCCAGTCTTGGGGCCCCATAGAGCTGAGTCAGCCAAGCTTTGTGAGGCTGAATCTTCTCATAACCTTCACCATCAGCCATACAAGTAAGCTTTAATGATTTGAGAGCAAGCCCGAATTCATGCTCAGCAACGTAACAGAGCATTAGTGGTGGCATTATGCAGGAGATGCCAAGGGGAGTGGTTATGTTGGTAAAATTAAGATGCTGATTTCCTCCTTCTGGGGACAGGGTCCCATTTTTTGTGAAAACAACCGGTGTGTGGAACATATCTGGAAGTGCATTTGCAATAAGATGCCTGCCCTGCAGCTGTGAAACCTGCAAGTGCATAAATCTCTGACATTTATGTTAAAACCTGTGTTGTGGACATTTTCTTATCACAGCAGCAGATCAGGCAGAGAAGAAGGAGGAAAGGCTGAGGAAAGGCTGCTGACAGGTTTGAGTTGCTTGGGAACAGTGGCCACTATTTAAAGAAGGCATCCGAGTCTGTGCTCCCTGGAGCTGGTAATAATTGTGCCTTTTGCTTCCATGGGAATAGGCACAGGCCTTTGGCTGACAAATGTTTGCATATAGCCCAAATCAAGTCATTAGTTGCCATGTGTCCAACCTGTATTTTAAGACCCTCCAGCTGAAAAGTCCATTTGCATACTTATCCCAGCCAGGAACATGGTAATTAAGTCTGTGGCCTTGTACACAACCCCGAGGAAAGTCTGCAATTCAATAGTTCAGAAAGACTCCTGCTGATTTCAATGGGGTTTGGAGCAGTCACAAACTTGGAGGGTGTTTACTGGATTCCGGACAATCCCGGTATTTGCAAGAATGATTAAATTAACATTTCAAATTATCAGTGCCTCTACAATGTGAAAATACCAACTCCATCTTTTAGACCAGAGAAAAAAACCTTGCAAAAAGAATAGAATTTGCTCTTTGGTATGATATATACGTATCACTATACATCATATCAGTACACCCAGCACTTGTGCTTGTCTCAGCTCCCAGCTATGCGGATCATCTGTGTCTGCAGAGGGGTGGGTGAGCAATGAGATGGGCTTGGACTTGAATAATGTACAAGGCTGTCAGCACAGCAGGTAGGGAAAATGATTACACTGGAGTTAAACACGAAGGCTTTAGGTTGCCATTAAAAGACAATCTCATTAAAACAAACAAACAGCTGTAGCAGCAGGATACTTGAAAGGTAGATAGGTCTGCCACGTGGGGGAAAAGCATATAGGATAAGAAAAAGACATTTAGCAGAAATAAAAATCCTTAACTATGTTTTATGGAGATAGGCCAAAACCAGCTTCTGTGTCTGGAGTTTTACTTTGCTAAAAGAGATATAACAATCCTTTGTGTAATTCAGAAAAAAAAAAAAAAGAAAAGAAAAGAAAAAAAAGTAAGAAAGAGGAAAAAAACAACAAAACCCAACAACAGTATGAGCTGAAATTTTAACTGCACCCATGACTGCAATTGGGATTTCTTTTGTCAAAGGTCTGAATCACATTCATTTATTTATTTATTTTCAGTGACAGATACTTAGCTGCTGTAAATCTCCAAGGTCCTTTTTATTTCAGTGGAGGTGTACGTTGTCCAAGGCTGTTCACTTCTACAGCATACTTGCGAAATTCCCATCCTGCTGAAGCAGCCTGGTGCACCACCATACCTTCAGTTTGTCTGGTCTGCTTTAACCCCACCAACTTCTGTGTGGCTGATAATTGTTTCATTTACATAAAACCGTGGCAAAACCATGAAATATTGCCAAATATGATAGCTGTCTGAGAAGTAAACTGAAAATATCAAGCCTTTTGAAAGGTCGTTCTACCTTCAGCCAAGGTTTTGGTGGTTCTGCCTTCAGCCAAGGTTCATGCACAGCCACGCCTACACCATTGCCCAGCCACTCTTGCTCTCTAGACATCTGATAACCTCCACCAGCTTGGGTGGGTCATGCAGAGGAGAGAAGTTTTTATGGCATATTGCATTGCTGAATAAAAAGAGGAGAGAAAAAGAGATCTTGCAGAAAGAAAAGAAAGGCTGACCTAGAGGCAGCTGAGGACGTCTGGAATAAACAAAGATGTTGGGCCTGATTCAAAGCCCATTGAAGTCGATGGAAAAATTTCAATGAGCTTTGGATCAGACCTCTGCAGTGAAATGAAATGGAGAAATAATGAACAGTTTTGGAGACAAACAAATTGGGAAGTGTTGGAGGTACATGGCACAGCTGTATAGAAAAAAATGGTTTGGCAAGAAGAAGAGGGCCTGGGCAGTTGAAAACTCAGATAGGGGATGGTAGCTATAAGCACTGGAGCTTGGCAAATGACCTGAAAATACTGAGAAAGAGATTTGTTTGCTTGGGTTTTGTAGCTTGTGGTAGCAAAAAATGCCCAGAAACTCAAAAGAGAAAAGAGCAGCTGGCTGGCTGACTAGAAAGCAGAGGTAATGATTCCAGCCAAGGGGACCCATCCTAGAGGATTTGCCTTCCTCCTGTCCATTTCTTGCTGGTTTTATCTGGGAGTTCATTTCTGGCCTCTGAATAACTTTTCCTAAAAATAATACATTCCAAGCAGGTCCTCGTGTAGCAAACTGTGAATGTGACCTAATAAATTCTGAACTGATCAGCAAAACATCTAGGGCATTTTTTATTTTTTTCCAAAAATAAATTTACATAATGATTCACCATGTAACTGTTAAATCCAGATTGAATTCCAGAGCTAAACCAAACTAGCCTCAGATCCTGCTTCCTCATCCCGGTAGAAAATCCTTAACCTAAGGTTTCTGGGAAATGGGAACATATAGAAAAAAAACCACAACAAACAGAAGCATGAATTTAATTACCAATACTATGCTCCAACCTCAAAGGAGAATGAGAAAGATAATTGCTTAGGGTCTCTGGGTGGAATCTTGTCCCCATAGCCAAGACAACAACCAGTCTAGCCAGCATCTCAATGACAAGAGAGCATTGTGCAGCATGTTTTCTAGTGCCAGTGATTCTGCGTAGAGTCATAACAGGTAAGTGAAATGGTAATTAAAAATGGATGGAAGTGATGGCCGGAGGTGAGAACAGGTGGCACGGGGGGGACCTGTATTTTGTTGGGTATAAAATGGCAAGATAAAAATATACAGCAGCAATAAAAGTAACATCCTCGTGGGGAATTTTTGCAGAAAGCTCCAGATAGAGAAATAAGAACCTGAAAGGAAAAGGTGGAGGGGTTTTTCCCCAAGCTGCATAAAAAAGCCTGGACAATTGAGGAAATGCAAACAGGTTGTTATGATAAAGCAAAACATCCCATGGGGAAACAGATTTGAAGTGGCAAATGTGCTTGCAAAGGATAAGTGTGAGCTTTTGAGAAGGAACCGCTGCAACAAAGAGAGGAGGGTATGGTGTTTTCTGATAGAGGAGGGCTGCCGGGGATTCCTGGTGCCAGGAGCCTGCCTGCACCGCCACTTCTGACTGCTGTGCTGGGAAGAGACAGAGACGCTGCCCGTGACAGCTGCAGGGGCATCCTGCTTGCTGCCAGTGCAATGGGTTGTTAATCTCAGGGACATGGGAGGGGACAATAACATCTTGCTCTGACTCGTGGACCTCTCCAATGGTGGAATTTAGAGGCAAAGTGTCTCAGAAGCTGAGGAGAAATGGGCTTGAGGATGACCTTAGCTGCAAACAGAAAAATAATCTGAACAGAAAAATCTTTTAGAGAGAGCAGAGCCTCTTTGTTCTTGTGCCTGTTTGGTTCTGGTAATTGGACACAGAGCATCTCTGACATATTTCATTGGTGTCACCAATGGCTACCTTGACAGAAATGCATTCTCCTTTTATCTTGGAAAGCCAAGCTAGATTTGGGCTTGGAATTTACCTAATGAATTTACCATTTCCTTATTAAAAAATCAGACAACTTATTTAGAAAGCAGAGAGCCTTGAAGTGCTAATACATCAGATGGCATTTCCCTTTGAGGGAGGAGAGAATCCCTTCTCCTGAGGTTACAGTTCATTGCTGTCAACCTGCAAGAGCTCTTTCCTTCATGGAACTAAAACACTAGAGATACACCTGAGGACTTTGCTCCTGAGTGCTTAAGCTACTCCACCTTTCTTAGACATATTTGGTTTGGAGTTTTTGCCTGGTTTCCTAAAAAAAATTGAACTTACTGTATTACTTCATACAGATAAAATTACCAACAGTTACTGAATGTGTCTCTGCCCCATAAAATGTCTTATAGCAGGAAAATAGTATTTCATCGTGCAATGATAGCTCATATCTTTTGAACCTGTTCACTGATTATGTCTGTAACAATTATGAATTAGTATTCCTATGTTTGCCTGTTGCTGCTAAATTACTCTCAAGTCAAGGATAATGAGAAGGTGCATTTTATAGATACACAAACTGAAAACAGACTATTTTATTATAATTCTATTAAAAATGCAAGCAATCAAGAGGCAGAAATCTCTAGGAATCATTCCTCTCACAAATCATTTCCAGACTAGTTTTAAACTGTAAGACACCAAGGGAGAAAGATGTCTCTCTGTATGTTTGCAAAATACCTACTTCAGTACAAAGTGTCTTTTGACAGAAGTCTTTGATCTCTCTCAGAGTGCAAATGACTAAAAATTAAACATGAGGAAGAGCAGAGGGGAAAAGTATTCATCACAAGCTAGAGAAGAGGAATCTTTTTCTTCTTCATTTGAAATGCCATTTTAAATTCTCCCTTGTAGACCGATATTAGGAGTCAGCATGGTCCTGATCCTGCTTTGTCCCCCTCCTCCTCAGTCACCTGCAAGAGGAGAGAGGCAGTAGAAACTAGATTAAATGATGTTGAGTGGGGCTAAATCCTCTGACTCTCAGGCATCCACCCACCTGTGCACAGCAGCAATGGTGAGTGTCTTTGTGGGGCTGTGCTTGACCCTATGGGCCTTGCATTACAGGCAGGAAGGAGTGTCCACAGAGGGCTCCAGTAATTCATGAATCTAAATAAAGGAGATTACGGACATTATAGGAAAAAGTAAGAAAGAGCCTTACATATCTAAGAAATAAATTAGGCTTAACCCACAGCAGATTTAACTCTTGGTGGCCATAAACTGTCATTTGCTATAGTTATACCAGCGTCTTAGCTTATCAGCTATAAATCCCCCTTTTGATAGTGACCTAATGAAAATGCTGGTGGAATATTTTAATAACCCATTCCTTCCTGCTCATGAGAAGTCTCTGATGAGAATAAAAACAATGTTACATAGATGAAGGGTGGCATGTGAACACTTTATTCCCTGCCAACACCAGCCTCTACCTTGGATTTCAAAAGTGCAGTAATGCCCTAATGTCATGATTTACATTTCAATCTTTCAAACATTTCTATGTATATTCTCAATTAGGAACAGAACACATGATTCAGACTTAGCCCGTTTATGTGTTTTGGCAGACTTGTAGTGTTAAGTAGTAATTATAAGAAGTTAATTAACACATTTCTCCATTTTCTGTTCTAAGAAATATGAATAAATGAGCAGTCACTTGATGAACAGAAGTCCATGTATGTGCTGAGAGCTTTCAGATTCTAAACCTGTTCTATGATCCCATAAAAATGTCACCATTTAACACATACAGATTTAGTGAGATTCAAATATATACTATTAAGCACACAATTTCTTTATTGAATATAGCTTCTCACCTCCTTGCCAGCTAGAGGTCTTGAAGATCATGGGCTTTGGCCCCTCTGTGTGCAAGGCTATGTAGGAAAAGCAGAAAATCAACACAGTCCCACTAGCACAGACTGCATCCCCTTGCAGCAGAACAGGATACAGTGGCTTGGGAGAGCAGTGCATGGATGCACAGCACCTAGCTTGCTTTGGGTATCTCTGAATGTCCATGCACAGGGCCATGGACACAACCCTTTAGTGTCACATGATATAATTTGACATATTCCATTGATGGAAAAGCACTGGTCACAACATTGTTGAAAATGTTGTATAAAATTAAAATTTCATTTGAAAAGACACATAAAGTAACTTGTTAGCTCTTGGGTGCTAAATCCTGTTATTAGTCCCTGGCTTTCACAATGAGAGCTTTGCAGGAGGATTTGTTCAGTTCGTCTTCAAATTGCTGCAACATTTCATTTTGCACAGCAGATCTGAAACAAATTGAAGTAATGGGGGCTAATGGGGGAATTCAGACCTCTTGGTCTCAGTAGGAAATAGCCTTAGCGAGGGGCTGGTTTATGCCCTACATTCTGGAGTTACTGTTCTCAACTACACTGCAATGGTTAAACTTTCTGGTGCATGAGAGCACAGGTAACCGCACACAAAGCACAGGGTGTAAAACTAACTCTCTTGCTGATAGCCATCTGGAGATCACAGACTCACACCGACTTATTTTTAGGCACCAAGCTTCATAGTCTTTAAGGGCAAAGAGAGGGGAGTAAAAATAGGCCAATTAGTGTAATTTCTAAAAAAAATTCCTTAAAGATCTTTAGCAATTGCAAAGGTGACTTTAAAATTTAAGAGGAATGAAAAACAAATGGGCTGGGTAGGAAATTTGGGGCCTCTAAGAAGATCGCTTAGCCAATAAATTGCCTTTTTTTATTTGAGTATCTTTGAAGTAGCCTCCCTGGAGGGACTATCTTAAAGCTAGCTTTAGTTAGTAGCATTGGGTTGTTAATGGCTTCCGAATGTACCTTCCCTATTTTGTAATCTTACTGTAGCCTCTTACTTTCCCTGCTTGTTTTATTTTCACTCTTTGTTTTAAGAGCAAAGTTAAAACTGCAAAAACTGGGGGGGGTTGTGTGTAATCACAAGGTGATATGTGACATGATTTCAGACCCACCATGTTCTGTTCCTGGTTTGTCACACAGACTCACATTAGTTCATCTGCAGTGATGTGAATTTTCGGAAGAGATTTCATTCCTGCTTGGAAATCTATGTGTCATCAATTCGTTGGACATCTGGTTTCAATTTGCAATGTATCTGCCTGAGGCTACATATCGCCCCCAGAGTAAATAATAATAATAATGTTAATAATAATAACAATATCTATAATATAGTAATAATAGATGTAAATGAAGTACATGTTCTTGGGTTTCCAATGCGGGAGAAACAAATTAGAAAATGAATTGCCTGGAGGTTTACATTTACATTGCACGGATGGTTTACATTTTAAGCAACATGAAAACAGACTGCCTTCAAGGAAGACCATGAATATTTTGGGAAGATTTATTTAAACCAAATATTTGAGGAAATGTTAAAACCAGATGAACTCTATACACAATAAAAGTGCTAGATCAGGTAATTTGGTTCAGCTCCAACTGTCGGTCTAATCACATGAGTAAAATCTATATTTATAATCAGAGATGGGTGAATGCAATCCAATGAGGAAGCAAAATACCTTCTGAAGCTGAGTGCCGTTATTTACTGATAAAAGTTAAAAGAAGATGGCTGGGTGGAATTGCATGTTTGAGGGAATTTTTAAACTGTCTGGTATTCCCACTTGAGTCTGTTTTGTAGAAAGCAAAATATTTAATGGAAAATTACCAATTTGAATAAAGGCTTTAATGGGAAGAAAGACAGATATTAGTGAACATCAGTGATCATTAACTCACTATTTATACTAATGTATCCCTACCATTACTCCAAAAAAGAAAAACAAGGGCAGCCCCACTGCAGCCTCCATGAGACTCTGTTGACTGCAGCTTTCACTCAGCGGTCAGAAGTGCAGGTTCAGGCTGCTCCTCCAAAGCAGACACAATTACAGCTTGAACTTCTTGTCTCCTGGGCCCTGACTATGCGGCTGTTAAATAATCAGGCATGTGTTTTCCTTCCTCTTGTTTTTCATAGTGAACTGCAAGTGGTCTCAAGGTTCCCTTCATGCAGACCATGACACAGAAACCACACAGGTAAAATTCCCAATTCACAGCACGGCACAGAGCAGAAGCAGAAACTGCATTAGCAGTTCTTCTATCACTGCAGGTCACTGGAAGTCCCTGGGGGGTGGACAACACAAAGGCTGGTAAAGTAAAAATGCTTTTGGGTGCCCTGGCTTAGGCAAGTGCAACTTTGCCTCAGAAGATGGTCAGGAAAAGTAATAGCTGGGTGGCAGAGGCACTGTGTCTCAGAATATCTCTTCTGCTGTGGAACACAAGTTGGTTCATGAGGTTAGACTAAGTGGCATTGTGATTGTAGTATGACTAAGCATGACTCGGGTTTTATGCAGTTTATACCTATATGTGTATACACGTAAAAGGAAATTAAAATTAAAAAATAATAATAAAAACACAGTTAAAAAGTTTATTTCAATAGAAATATACTAAAGGGAAAATTTAGGAAATGAAATCAACTCAGAATATATTTAAAGAAATGCTGACAGAACCATGGATAGTGTTCACATCTTACTGCCAAGTAAAATTAAAGAACAGGAAAGCTCCCAGGGAAGAAAAAGTCAAAATCCAAGTTGCAAAAATCTATTCAAGCTAAGGCAAATATATTTTGAAAAATAAAGTTATCCAAGTAAGGCAAAGAAGGAGAGGATTCTGGAAGGTAGGAATATACAGTACCATCTCTGAGAATAGCAAGCAAACTGAAAAAATAAGTAACCAGATTCTGCAATAAATTATTTGAGTGCTTCAGAAGAGAAGATCACTTTCAAAGATGAAAACATGAATAAATATAAAAGAGAGATGAGAACCAGAAGAGCATTTGATGCCATTTTCCATCAGACTGAAAGATTAATATCTACAGTGCCATATTCCTGTATAGGTCATGAAGTTTAGACATCATGAGACTAAATACCAGAAAACAGAGTACATGAACAACAACACATATAGGAAATGTCCTTGATCCAGTCAAATATTTAGTTGGCTTTGGGGAAATTAAGATCAAACATTAATTCCCTAAAAAATGATGGAAATGTCTTCTAGAATTGAAACATGAAGCAGATGTCTTCTAAGTGAATGTAGCCCTTTGCCAGATAGCTAGTAACAATGGATAATTTAAACATATTAAAAAAACTACTAAGATAATGTTGGGCATCCTAAACTACTTTGTCTTCAAGAAAAGCATAGGAGGAAATAAATACAAATAAATTGTGGCTTAACCCCCCTACAAGAATATAGAGGTATCACTTGTAAAAATTATTTACTGTACTCTAGCTAAGGTTTTCACAAAGACTTAGCAAGAGGAGATGCAGGAAGTCAGGTGGATCTCTTTATATAGACTTGAAAGAGATTCTTGGCAGAGTTCATCACAAGACCCAATTAAAAACACCTATAAGTCTGTATTACAGTGTTATGTGTGACTCGGAACTGTGGAGGAGACAGGACCATGGAGGAGGTTTAAAGGTCCTAGTCTCACCATGGCACAGGTCTGGAATGGGACCATAGTTGTGGTGAATGGCTAGTGTTATTCATGTGATGGAAACAAGTTAGGCAGCTAGCCCTGGCAGGGAGGTGTACGAGTGCCTCTGGCTAGATCATGCAAAATGAGGAAATGGGACAGTGTTCTGTCAGATGAAGTTCCACTTATTTACAAATTCATTTACTCTAGAAGGCACAAATTAAACTGTGCACCCACTCTTCTGGAATCTGAATTTCTTGTGAATTTCTGAGGGAAAATATTTAGGCATCACTGTGGACAGCTCAGTAAAGACATCTGCTTGAATTCAAGATGTAGCAGCAGTCAAAATTGTAAATTAGATGTTAGGCTGCATTAAAACCTGAATGGCTATAATACAGAAAATATGGTACCATTTATAAATCTGTGAAACAGACCTGGAAACTGAAAGCTTTTGGTTTGTTCTGAAAGAATGAAAGAACAAGAAAGAAAGGAAGAAAGGAAGAAAGGAAGAAAGGAAGGAAGAAAGGAAGAAA
>JANHFX010005826.1:0-73399 GCA_027560015.1 Chloroceryle amazona | reverse complement strand
AAAGAATTTCTTCCTAACATCTAACCTAAACTTCCCCTGGCAGAGCTTGAGCCCATGTCCCCTTATCCTGTTGTTGGTTGCCTGGGAGAAGAGACCAACCCCCACCTGGCTATAACTTCCCTTCAGGTAGTTGAAGATCAGAAGGATCAGAAGGAGCTTCAAGCAGAAGGCCCCCCCATCCCCAGAAAATTTCCTCCTTTATACTCGGCATGACATCTGTGGTTTGGGATACACCTGTAGCCAGCTCTGGGCAGCTGCCCTGGCTCCAATCTGATAATGTCCTGTAGACTGTGGCAGGCCTGGGATTCTGTCCCAGTGAAACCTGGACAACATGCAATGCTATTAGCAGCCATTGTCTTCTACTGGTGTAGTTACATTGAGGTTGTTAGAGTGACTATAAGCCTGGTCAGGTATTGCCAATGGTATTAACCACTGGTTATAAGGTTGGTTTTCTGATCGATATATTTTATTTAGAAATACATAATAGCAAAGATGCTGTTAGTGTTACAGTGGGGGAAACTGAAGCACAGCAGGTTTGTTTTCAAAATTGATTTGAGTGGTTTTGGTTTGTTGGTCACACTTTCAAAAGGAAGATGTCTACCTTCTGCCATGGGTCCAAAAGAAGAACGGCCACACCACTGCAGTGCTGTGCCTGGGCAAATAAACCTTGGTGCACTGCTGATGAAATGCAACTGCTTTTGCTCATGGTGATGGAAACTCTTTTAGCTCAAACATCTCAGCTCCATGCCCCAGTTTTCATGTGGCATCCCTGAGCTGGTCACTACAGAAAGAGGAGAAACTTGGTCTAAAATGTGTTGTGTTTTTTTTTTTTTTTCTGGCAGTGCTCTTTGAGTAAACCAAGATCTAAGATATTAAAGCATGAGTATTTAGGTTCAGTACTTCCTATCTGGTCAGAAATCAGACAGTTTTACACTGTCCACTTCTCCATTCCATGAGAGCAAGGAAAACCAGCAGTGCAGCACTGCATGGCATGGGACTGTAGAGGTTCATTTGCTGCCACCTGCATCCTTAATGTTTGCAGGAGTGCCCCAAATCAGATGGAAGTACATATGTGCTCAGGTGCTTTAGAGGGTTAGCATTGCTCAGTGGGGGATGGGGGGGGCAGCTCGTTTGTTGGGGAAATGCTTGGATGCTAGTTGTTCTCAGTAGATAAACTGGAGGATACTGGTTTTGGCTTTTTGGGTTGTTCTGGTTATTAATTTTATTTATTTATTTTTTTAAACAAAATCTTTCCTATGTGCTCAGTGACATTCTGATGCTCATTCAATGGTTATTCAACCAAGCTGCTTTTGGTGTGGTGTTTTTTCTTCCATTTTGCATTGGATTTTGTTCAGATTTCTGCCCTGACGAGCTCTAGAGATTGCCCACCCCATACAACAGCAGCAACAGTGCATTTTTTGTGTGTGTGTAACGCACTTTACCAGGATCTGTCTCACACCACAGCCTCTCGCACATACAGCGGTTAGCAAAGGGTTATGTCACGCTGGTTATGGCAGTGAAGTGTCTGCTGCAAATCAGAGAGGACACCCACCTGTCTGGTTATTAAGTTTTTCTCATGTGCTAGAAACACTCGTGGGGGAATCCTGGCCCAGGCTAACAATAATGGGAGTTTTGCCATTGACGTCAGCAAAGCAGGAATTTCACCCAAGGTCCCTAACGAGATGCGATGGACACAAACCAGGACTCTAGAACAAACTGTTCTGTATCCCATTACTCGCATCCTGCGCCAGTCTCTCTTTCCTCACAGCACATGGCAGAACCTCAGGATATTCCACAACCCAGGCGTACACAGCACATCTTCGCTAGAAACCGGAGCTAATGGCAACGTCTTGGCCGAGTGACATCCCTTCATGAGCTCATGTGCTGGCTCTGTCTTGTTCAGGCTTCTGTATCCTATAGAGCCCTCTGTACCATGCTGTAGGGTTTGCCTGGTGCTCCTTTTGGGAAGGACAGCTGGTGTCTCAGGCTGGGAAGTGTTTAAATGCCCTCCTCTCTGCCTGCAGCAACTGCTTCCATAACTGACACAGTCCTGTGTCTTCCTAGCCAAAAAAGCACAAGCATCTATTTGAAAAGCAGGTCACTGAGGAGTCTTTATAAGGGCTCTGATTGATTCTGAGTGGTTATAAAGCCCTTCCTAAATCTCATTAAGAACCTGCTGCACAAAGGCTGTTGCAACTCTTTGACAAATCATCTCAGGACTGTCACACAAAGGCAGCTTGATATGAACTGTCATGTATTGTTTAGGTTCATGAGCAGTGGAGGAAGAGGAGTTCTGGAAATGAGAAAGGGTACTAAGCCAAGGGAAACTGTGTTGTGGGCTTTTGGCTGGTAATAGGCATAAGCATAGATCATTTGAATGGCAGGCTGTTGGGCTTGTGTTAGACCTATAGGCTATTTAAAAATGTCAGCATCTTAATAATTTAAGAGTGTATCAGTATCAATATGTGTGAAGGGATCAGCAATAGGCTGGTGTAATTCCAGGAGCCTTCCACTGTGTGTCCGGATTCACTGCAGGAGGAAATGATGTGAGACATTCTTTAAGACTGTAAAATGTCTAGAGTGAGTTGTGGGATGATTTTCACCCTGTCTTGCATCTGCATATAGAAGCACACACATATATTTTAGCAAATGTATATTTTTCTTTTCTGTTTTGAGGTTTATATGATTGATTTCTAATTTATTAGGGATTGAAAACTGTCACTGGAGAAAAAGAAAATATTTCTGTATTGTGGACAAAGGATTGTCTGTTTGATTTAAGGTCTGTTGTTGTGAGTGATAGTGTTTGCTCCTTACAGATGCCATGTAGGCAGGTAAACATAGAATTATGTGGTAGAAATGCTAAATGTTTGTTACTTTTTTAAGGCTAACCACATGAAGAAAATGAAAAACAGAAGGAGAATAAACTGTCTTTCTTCAGGTTTTCCTCTGACTAATGGAAGTAACTGGGTATCTCTGGGCTGGTTAGTGATTCACAGTCCACAATGGAGGTCCCTGATCCAGCCTGCTCATCGTGGTTGAAATTAGGCATTGAACCGATCAGATCTGGCAGTTCCTGTTTCCTTAACAGAAGGTGCCAACACAAAGTAATTATTTGTCTTTGTGCCCTCAGCTCTGATTGCAACTCCTTCCCCACCATATCCACATAGCAGGAATGCACTTCACAGTTCCCAGATCACCACCATGCTGTGACAGTTCTTCACAATCTTCCTCCCAAAGCTGCTGCTCAGGTTCCAAAAGGTATCTTTGCTTCTGCACATCTGTGTGCAGATACAACACCTAGAACTTCAAAGGGATAGCAAGAGTAAAATACAGGTTCTTCAGCTGCAAAAGGTGTCTAGATAACTTGGATATCTCTCTTTCTTACTTTGAGATCTCTGATGTATAGCTCCTTGCTAGATGCTGCTGTTACTGTCTGGCAGAGGGACATGGTGCATAGAGGTACACACAGGTATGGACACCACCACTTTCCAACAATTATACTTTTGTGTCGTGTGCAAAATCCTTTTCTTCCTTAAGAGGCAGCGTGTTTCAGAATTCATTTCATACAAGTCAGAACAGTTCATGCCAAAGGGATCAAGAACCTAATGGAAAGATCAGTCTTGGAAAATGTTTATGTGGAAAGGGTTACTATCACACTGAGGGTGGGCTTTGCTGTGCTTATTAGCTCTGCTAGTGCTTGAGAGTGATAGTGCACTTCACCAGATCAGCAAGATTAAGGCAGCTGAAAGGTTTATGTTTCCCTCTTTGCTCACCGGTGAAAGGGAGGGGAAAGAAACACTTTAAGGGGGGAGCAGTGAGATGAGAATTTGCTGTTTGCCAGCCTCAGCTCTGAGAGGGATTTGTCCAAAATGAAAGCAGACTGGCACTGGCAGATGTCAGCTTTGCACTGGAAAGAGTAGAGTTAATTAGAAAGACAGAGCCAGCCTTGCAAAAATCACATCTGTGCTATCATATACAGCAAATAACCCAAAAGAGCATGCTTTGTTTCCATAACAGTGACTTATGGAGCCAAATAACACTTCTTCAAACCTTTGGCTAACAGCCATGGAGTCATCTTTAAACAGATGCTGTCAACATGAAAAATCATGATATATATATTAGTTCAGGGATATATATCTGTATTAACATTCCTAATCTGTATTACTAAAATAAACCCTTTTTGCTTTTTTTTTCTTTAAGCCTTCCTGAGTCTTTGCCATCTCTGTGGTCTGTTTGCCTCAATTCAATTTTGTTTCCAAAAATTTGACTAGATGGTTCCCCATCGGTCCACGCCTTTTTAATGACAGCATCAGTAAAAGGAAAAAGGACAATTCTGTTGTCATTTAATCTAATGTGGGACCAGAGGTATGTCTGGGGGCATTTTCCCCTAACCTGCACATTTTCAGCTTTCCATCTATTAGGAGGTTTATATAGTTTCAGTTGAATCACTACAGTGCTTTTTTTCTGTTGTTTTAGCACCTGGTTAAATGACCATTACCGTGTCTCTCTGATGTATTTTACTCTAAATTACTGGGTTGTCATTGCTTAATTTGTAGCATCATTTTGTCTAGAATAGATTTGAGCAGTTGTGTGACACTATCTTATTCATTGTGTTTTTCTCCCTGATAAATTGAATTCCTCAGCTGGACTTAATTTGGTTCTTGACTCACATGTTTACAGTCTAGAAGAAGATAAACCAGGAATAAAAAAAATAATAATAAAGGCAAATGGAAAAAGAAACTCTCTTAACTGTTCCTGAAAGGTTTGAAGTCAGTTCTTGGCCTTTTCTCAGGAAGGAGTGCACTCAGGCCCATCTCCATGTTGAGGGATGTTTTATGCTATTAACTACACTTGCCCCCTGCCTTCTGCCCACTGCCACCTGCCCTTTGAATTTGCTTCTCTCAAGACAGAAGAGGCACCGGAAACCTTTCTTGCTTCTTTTCCAGCCTGACAATAAACTGCATTCTACCTCATGATATTATGATGAAAGGTAAAATGTATCAATGTGTCTGGTCAGCAGAGAGCTGAACTGCTCTTTTGTGTCCTGGGCTCTACCAGTGATTCGTTCTGCACCACCCACAGCAGGCTCTGTACCCCTGAATTTCCTAGGGAATGAGTACCTGCAAGTGACCCACCCAGCAGCATGGATGGTTAATGAACGTGTGCCAAATGTGAGATCCATGGATGTAAAGTGCTGTACATTTTCCTCTGGCTCCATTTGGCTACAGCTCCATGGGATTCAGTTCTTGGCTCTGATTCCCTTTCACTGATTCGGTCACTGATTTCCATTCACTGATTCTCTTTCTTCAGTTTGCATGTTTCTGCACCGTATGGTGGAGCTCAGGAGCTGGACTTAGTGTTGGCTGGAGCTGGTGAACAGTTACTTTATCTTATCCCTGTGATGTGAAGCTCAAAGTTAGATGTTCTCTTTCCGAGCAATTTTTAGAGAATCACTATATTTAAATTAAAAAAGACCTTAATGTCATATCTCAGAAGAAACTCTCCTGAGTGTATTTTCTTATGGCAAAAGCTACCAGGTAGAGGATATTTTTAAAAAACAACACAAAGAGAAAGAGCAAGACAGAGATTTGAGCTGTTCAAAGCAGTCGCAAACATTGCTTTCTTTGCCATCAATTCAACTAATTGTTGTGACATGTTAGTGACTTACAGTGAAAACAATCCAGGTCTGAGAGTGAGGGTGATTAGATAAGTGTATGTTTATGGTAGGAACAGAACTTGTTAACAGTGTGTGGCATTTATGTTCCTCTTAGATCACTGGCTTGTGATCAGAAGCTCTCCAGTGGGAAACACAGCTGCGTTTTTTCAATATGCACCTCACAAGACTTAGTTTCCATAATTGTTTTTTGGCTCTGCTGCAGACTGTATGTTTGCTTTTGGGCACCTCACTTGATCCTTCGGTAGTCCACCTTCATAAAGCAGGGATCTCTGTTCCCTTTTGCTAGTCTCTGGGAAGGATCTGGGGAGGTTGGAGTGGATTCACCAGTGTGAAACAGCAGAGTATGTGCAAATAGCTGTTTTGGTTCTAACCACAATTCCTAGCAAAGACCTCTTACAGAAAGGCAGCAAAGCCCAGATAGGGATTAACCAAGAAGGGGCTGGGATCTGCAGCACTGGAGGTGTTTCTCTGCATGGGGTTGGCCTCCTAGGATCCCTCCTGGCCCTTGTTTAATCTGGGATTCCGTGAAACCAAGACAGGTAGTGATAGACACAATAATGCCACTCCCTCAGGTTCTCTTACCATTACCATGAAACAGTTCATAAATGGATTGTCTTAGAATACTGCGTTTTCTTCTTGTAAACTGAACCTGTCAAAGGTTATTTACCATCCTTAGTTTTTTATGCTTATTTGAGGCTCCTCCTTTCTATCCCTGGGGATAGTCACAGATTTAAGAACTCTGTACTGCTACAAACTTCACAGCTTGATGTTATTCATATCCTGGATCTGGGGTAATATCTACCTTTGATAACAGCAATAGCTGAAGTCAGTGAAATGCAGACAGTGATTTTAGCCATTGGGGAAGAAAATAATAATCAACAGTCCATGATCTTCCAAAGCTTTGGTTCAAGTTTTGGATAACAATTCAGTTCCATCCTCTTTCTAAATGAATGTGCTCCCACCCTGACTGTAGCATAGAATCAGGTAGTCTCAGAGGAGAATTTTTGGTAGACTGAGTTTGTTATTGCTATAGTATCTAATTGATCCAGAAAATAAATAATTAGCCTCATCACTAGGTGGAGACAACAGAAGAAGAAGGCTGTAAGTCAGCAACACCCCGGTCTTGCTCTATCCATCCTCACCGTAGGTGAGGATGCCTACGGTCAGGACTCTTGTTCTTACTGTGTTTTTTACTATGCTTACATTTTTGGGGTAAAGTTTTTTGAGTTAGTTTATAGTTTCTGTTTTGCAGTTATAACTTGCTGGAGTACATATAAATTTCAGATTTTCTGCACCCGAGCTTCTATCTGAAGACACTCAACTACCTTTATGTCTTGGTATTACATTACAAAGCCATGTCCATCTTAATGCAAATTCCAGTAATGTGAGTAAGAAGGGATAACATGTTTGGAGGGTGGGTAATAACATCTTCATACCAAGGAACTAGGAGCTTTTTGTTTCATACATAATAATATGGAGCTGTATGAAATTAGCCTGTTCTTGTTTATAGTCTTCAGGTGTTTTCTTGTAGTACCTCTGTAATGCAGGAATATCTAATCTAATACCTTGTCAATATTAATTAAAATGCATTAAGAATTGAGATGTTTTCTCTATAAGTAATTATTCTTATTTTATTTTTAAACTGAGGAATGTGATTCCTTGTTAAATAGCCTTTCCTGATTGTTGCTAAATTCTAGTCATTGGGGCTGACACTGCAAGACCAAAGGGAAAAATTAAAAAGTGTTCTTAATTAAGAGTCTAAATCCTTGGTTTCCCATGGTAGGTATTGGAGGGATGTCCACAATGCTAGCTGGGAATGTTTGTTTTATGATAAAGTTTCAATATGCAGAAAAAGCATTTTTATTTGGGGGAAAGATAGTTTTATATATAAACGAACCAATTCTGGAATATCTTGCAGTGAAGGAGAAGACAGATATTAACATCAGAAAACCAACTGGATCCTATGTGAGTTTATGTAGTATCTCATATGAATGCAGAGGCTTGAAGGCACTGGTCTTCCACCAAGACTGGTGTTCCTTAGGTCTGAGCCATGATGAGTGCAGTCAGAGAGGTTATCAAACCACAGTCTTTGGTCCTCCCTTGTCTTCAGGATCCTCTTTGTTTTCCTTATGACTTGTAGAAGTGTTTCATTGACTCCAGTGGCTCAACTGTGGTCTTGCCAAAGCTTACCCAAGTTAGTGAAGTTCTTTCTCTTGACTTTAATGATCTTTGAATCAAGCTTGCTAAGATGGTAGGATGAGGTCTCTACTACACAGTCTATGGAAATAAATAAATATGCCTATTAAAACAAAAAAAAGTGCAAACGCTTGATTAAGTTGTGAAATAAAACGAGTATTTCCCCTTGTTTAGCTGTGTAACTGTCAGTGCTGTTCTTGTTCCTTTAAGTTTTGGTACAATCAGTTCCCTGTATGTTATCCAACAGATTTTAGGGGATTATAGGAAATTTCAGTATCAATAGACAACATCTGGCTTTCTGACATTCATGTCTGCGTGAAGTAGGATTTATTCTGCAATTCAGGAGCATCATTATAATAGCTGTTTCAGTATTTCAAAAGTCTATGTCTGTTCATCCTCAGTAATTCTACAGGGATATGCACTGTTTTTGCTGTGTTTTTCATGTTGCTGTGGTAACAAGAGATACTCCCCTAACTATTTTCCACGTGCCAGATCTGTGCCCTGGCTATTGGCCGAATTCTATGAAGTATTTAATACTGCCTGAGAGTGTCAGTGTCATCAACTCACATGTAAGCCAGAAGTTACTGAGGGCATTTAGTCAACCTCACTGTTGTGAAAGTGGTTGTATGCCTGTTGATAGCCATGGAAGAACACGAATTTGATGTGCCTCTTTGGCTGCAGGTACTTGCCAAGCAATGCAAGTGTCATCCAGACCAAGAACAAGATGTGGGAGAAATTATGCAGAGTTGTTCTCTGGAACAAGATAAACAGAGGGAAATCAGCTTCCATATTTAATATCTAGAGGTTCTTTGTTTTTTTCCAGACTGTGTCCCATAATTTGTACCTGGATTTTTTGGGCAGAATACCTGAAAGGGTAAATGCCAACTAGGCAGGTTGTGAAGGATCTCTGCAGTTAGAGCACACCTGAAACCCAGAGGTAGACTTCTCCAAGTGTTGTCTTTCACTATGTGGCCACATGATTGCGTGAAGTAGCTACTCTGGGCACACAGCGCAACGTGGAATAGGTACTTGTCCAAGCCTCCCCATTCCCTTGTGTTCTTGTCAAACTAAAGTTGCTTACCCCCTTTCTGTAAAGATTGCATTCCTGCACTTCTATTGTCATGGGTCCTTTCTCAGCAATGTAGGGTTCACTATCTGAAACTGGGTGGCAGAGCTTCCTGGGGATTAAATTATGCCAGGCACATAGAAAACTGTATCAGCAGAGACTTATTCTATATAAATTTACACTAATTCCACTCTGTTTTGTGGGCCTTTTACTGCCTACTGCTCAGGATAAGTTTGTTGCAAGACCCATCAGCTTTGCATATGGTCAAAGTCAGATAGAGTCTTTAACTAAAGCATGCTATGATGTTGCCTGCAGAATGTTACTTCATCAGTGTTGCTGCCCCTTGCCTAGCAAAGGCTAAGGATGGACTCAAACCAGGTTGCATTCTACACACAGTTGCTGGGCTGGAGCATACTGGAGAACAGTATGGGCGGATGCTGGGACTGGGAACTGCAAGGAGTTTGCTACCAAGTGTTGCTACCATCTACATTTTTATTACCTGCAAGACCTGTGGAAACTTCCAGGTTCAGATTTCTGGAAAACTCAGCAGTGATGGATGTATTTTGGTTGAGAAAACATTGCCTAAAATTCACCTTTGACGAAGGAAATGACTCAGAAGAAGGGCAGGTACACTCTGTGCAGTAGGGCTGCATTTCACCGGGAGATCTTAAGTGCTAAGTTCTTGCAAACACTAAGGAATATACATAAATAATGAGGTGTGGCACACCATTTAGAGTATACTTGAAATGCTGGCACCCGACAGTTCACGGCACCAGACAATTCATGGCCTCACATAACTTTGTGTTCTGATGAAAGCATCTGACTTCTAACTGATATAAATCATGACTCTCTTAGTGCTTGACATAGAGCTCACACTCACAACCTCCTGTTTAGATGTGTGCATGCTAAGGAATGAGTATTATGAACCCAAACGTCACCAGAAATCTCAGGCTTCCTTTCTTCACATTGATTACTTACCAGTGCAGAACAGCTTTGTCCTGCAAGGTGGAATAATGATTCTCAGTTGTGTGAAATGTTTCTTTATTTCCTTTACAAACGATTGCATAAGTACTTTGATACAATGGAAAATCCTGTGACGGGGAAGTTTTTCCTTGCATAGGAATTTCCAGACTGTGATTCTATCTTGTCCTGTACACCATGGCCTGCAATACATTTACTTTTGAAGTCCAAGATACCCTGCAGTGAACAACCATGGAATTAGCTATGCACAGCTTCAAAATGCTCTTTGTTAAGGTGTTAGTTTCTAAAAAGTATCCTTTCTAAGCTTTGTTATTGTAAATCTTCTATTAATTTGCATTAGTACAGATTCAAAGCTTTCAGGAGCTGCTTAAATGAATGATATATAATAAATATATATGGTATATGATATATAAAATATGATATAATATATATCATGTATAATAAATGAATGAACTCTCATGTCGGATCAATTAGGGAAATACCAACTTGCTGGTATTCAGGATACACCTGAATGCTGTATTTCATTTTCAAGTGAGAGAGGGGAATGTGGGCTTAGTGTCTGAGGTTCTGGGGAACTGTTACATTCTGCACTCTGTTTTTTTGTTTGTTTGTTTGTGGTTTTTTTTTGTGACTGTGGGAAAATTTCTTGGAATGGGTTAAATGCTCTCATTGCTGTGGCTCAAGAAATTACTGCATGTCATCTGATTTGTGGTCATTGTCTCGATGCAGGTGCTCAGCTCTCTCTTCATGTAAGTCATGTTACCCTAGTGAAACTTCCTTTATTGCATGCTAAGCTAAATGTTATTACTTTGCATTTGGTGGAAGCCTTCGCAGAGGTGGCTCACCCAGATCAGGTGGTACTTGGTAGCTTACTGGTGCCTCTGATTTCTCTGTGTGAAATGTACTTTGAGCATAAATTCACATTTGCTGCACCATACAGCTGGAGCCAGATGCACTGGACAGCTGGCCTGAATAAGCCAGGGTTCTGCCTTGTGTGCCTGATGTTTCTCTGCCTATGTGAATCACTTCAGATTCATAGAGTGTGAGCTGTATCTCTGTGGGTGACCACAGAGCTTGGTCTTGAGTGAAAATACTTATCTCCATTTTCCACCTCTAAATTGGGGAAGGTCACATATCCCCAGTAAAAAAGGTGAGTTGTGAGGATCAGTGCATAAAAAGTCAGGATCAGGGATCTGCTTCTTGTACTCTGTTGATATTGCCATGAAAAATCCATCCCACACCCATGATGGCTTATAGGCTAAGGAGCGGGTCAGAGTCACTTGTGGAGGAATTCAGATCATAGAATCATAGAATCAAAAGTAAAGGGTTTGGTTTATTGTTTTATTTTTCCCTGTTTTTCCATAACTAAAAATCTGCTGTTCTACAGACACTAACCAACACCAAGCACTGGTAGACTGGGATCATTTTATTCAGAAATAAATGTGAATGCTTTGAAAAGAGAGTGTCATCTGCAGTGGAAAAGTAGAGCAAAACCTGAATTTAAGACAGAACTGTCTCTATTCTTATCTAGTCCAGTGTGTTTTATTGTCATGTTCTCTTGGAGAAAGCATTGAATTCGAACACAGGAGCCTTGAACTGTATCTTTGCTGGCTGTTCCAGACCAGGTGCATGCCTTAGGTGAATCACATCATATCCCTCTACCTCCATATCCGGTAGGTAATTACATCCCACGGTTGTAAAGTGCTGTGAGATCTCCCAGTAAATGCTGGGTGTGATTCATTATCTTTACAGCAACTATACAATGCGCTCTGCTTAGCATCACAGGTACTGTAGTTCCAAAGGCTTGGCAGCCTGCCATTAGAGGTCACTGTAGCTCTTCATGTGCTGGACATAAAAGTCTACTCAGTTACAGCTATCATCGCTTACCTTCCAGTTTAACCTGATTTCATGGGTAATTGTGTAGGAGAGAATGGGATGGAGTTAAGTGATACATAAGTTAGCTGAGATCACGTCTGGGGAAGGCACATGTTGAATAAAGATCACAAGTCTCACATTTTGTTTCCTTAGTGATCCTACAAATAGCAAAAGCAAGCCAGGGAAGATTGCACGAGAGTGTTAAAATTGTACTTCTCTCCGGTCATGAGGATGTGAATCTGTCCAGTTTGGCATGCAGGTGTAGTTTCAGAAGAGCATTAAACATGACCATGGGAAGAGATTAGCACAGATGGTCTAGCTACTGCTGAATCCCCTGAACCTGGGGCCTCTTACTGTACTCCCATCTCTTCTGGAGTTTGAGACAAAAAAACCCCACAAAACATCAGAGTTTGTGATTTGTGTTTTCTACAATCATGTAAGAGAAATGGAAAAATAACACTTTTGATAGAGTCCAGTAGGACACAGATACAGGGGAGTGAAATGGGAAAGATGCAAGAAGTAAAGCATGGTAGAGGGGGTTGGTGTCATACAAATTTCAAGTATTAAATAATGCAGGTCTTAAGAAGGTTACAATACAGGGATGTGGGCAACTGTTATTACAGTACCTTTTATTTGATTTTTTTATTGACAGTAAACCGTAGTCAAATATTACTCTTTTTACTTGAGAATGCAAGACATGATATCTATGAACATGTGCTTTTACTGTTTTGCATTAGAAGCCAGTATTTTGATCAAGAGACATTTCTCTTCTGTTAGAGTAGCCACGGAGGAATGAGTGAATGACATGGAGCTGACAAAAATGGTGACTTCGAAAGATGAGAAGGTTGGCTAGTTTTCAGTTGTCTTCATATCCATTTCATGGTGATTAGCCAGAAAGAGAAAGAAGAGATACTGCCAAGCACCTGGACAGGCTGGTGTGTACCATGTGGAGTGTTGCTGATTTAGAGAGACCCGAGGTAGCTCTGAACAGACCATCGCAGCTGTATGGCACAGCATAGTGTCCCATGGAGCCTGTAGCTCTGCCACCTTAGCCTGGCCCTGCAGCGGGCTGCTCCTCTGTCTTTCAGCAGTACTATTTTGTCCTAGTGGAATAGAGCCCTGATGTGTTATTCCACATGCAGGGGCATCTACTGTGGGACTGTGTGAGCCCCACATGGATGCACCCTCAACATGCTAGAGCATTTTTCTTGCTGCTGCAAATGAGCATTGGTGAAGAGAGTACTGATCAGCAGAGGTGAGTGTGGCAATAAAAATAACTGAGCTTGTTTGAATGAAAGTCAACAGTATGTGGGGAGCTGAACTATGTAGAGATAAGTGATAAAACTGAGATCTTCAGGAATAGATTCTGTGCACAGAACCCAGAAATGGGCAGTGTCCATGATCACACTGGGGTCTAGTCAGCTACGTCAGGTCAGAGGGAGCCTTATTGCATCGCCATTTATAACAGCAAAGAGGGGAGCAGCACCACCCTGCCCCAAGCTCGTCTGTTATTTGCATCACACTATTCTCATGAGTTCTTTGCAGTTCCTTGTGGTTTATTCTTGGTGAATATGTTCATCATCATTTTGGTGTGAGACTAATGAACCTATTACCAGAAATTCTGACAATGATTTGGGAAAGCCAATGAAGTGAAGAAAGGCTGTTAGCACTTAGTATGCTTTGCAAGCGCACTACCTTGGAAGGTCATTGCTGACAGAGGAGTTATTTTCCTCCTGTTAGTGGTATGGCTGGAAGCTGTTAATGTCACACAGCACTGTGCTGGCCTAGGAGAAAGGAGTGGTGTGAAACCTGCCAAGTTTTATTCAAAGGGCTGGCGTCCATATCAGAAGCCATGCCACCCCAGTGAACTTATGAAGAAGGAGTAGGAAAAGAATTTTTATACGGTCATCTATGTGTGCTCAGGTTTTTAGCAAATTCTGATTTTTTTAAAATGAACTGAAACATCAGCAGTTTAGCCTTGGCTGTTCAAACACTGGTCGTCTTAGGGTGCCTCTACTTTGACAATGTGAGTATGATCCAGGTGTATTAGGGAGGTGACCTGCGGAGACAGGGATGTCTTAATGCCACTGTACAAGATACTGGTGAGATATCTGGAAATGGAGCTTCAGTGCACAGCAGAAAGGCTCTGGAAGTATTTGAGTGCAGGCTGGCAGTGTTTGGGATGGGGAATCAGTGGAATGGGAAAGGATAATGAAAGAAGACTTCTCAAAAGGAATTCAGGGCAGAGCAAGAACTAATGCTGGCCAGGTATGCTGGGGTGAGGAGCCAGTTGGGATGACAGTGATGAGCTCCCTCCCTGTGATCTAATCAGTCTTCTTGAGAGATTGACTAGGCAGAGAAGAGAACAGGGCAGAGCAGTCTGGGTGAGAAGACTGACCCTGTGTTGAAGAGCTTGAGGAACAAGGATTGGGACAGAGCTAAAGCAGGACTCTGAAAGGGCATAAAGACGATCATTACAGGGGCAGGAGTGGAAGCATGTTTGAGGAGCTTGTGGTGTTAATTGTTGATGATTAATAACTGTTAGTGCTAAAAGACACCTGCCTGGTTGGGTGTCTCTGTCCCGTGCTCTCTATGGCGCTATCATAAATACCATTGCTGTGACCAAAGTGGGAAGTCAGTCTGGATGGTGCGAGAAGCATGAGAAGATGAGAACAAAATTGGGCAATGTGCAGTTCTCAAGCTAGCCTGCCAGAACACACTCATACCATGTCATTCAGAGTGCTGTCCTGTTTCCCTTCCCCTCTTCACCCACAGTGCCTTTGAACATGCCCCAACCCTTTTGGCAGGAGACCTGAGAGATATTGCGGGAATGCCTGAAGGGTTGTCCTGCCAGGTTCTGTGAGGAGCTCGTGCCAACCCAGAGAAACAAGGGACAAGAAAGCCACCGAGGTCAGAGCTGAACTGAGCTGCTAAGTTCTCTTAGACTGTAGAAACGGCAGAATTTTCCCTGAAACCTCCAACTCAGCATCATACTTGGATAGTCTGCTGGGCTTCCTGTACACCCGTGTATTCTCACTGAACATCGTGAAAGCATTTTGGCCAACACCACAGGTAAAATTTCCCCTCTGTTACTAATATTCTTTTTCCTGCATTTTAATTTAATTTCCCCTATCGTTCCTTCTTTTTCCACTGCACATTTCCCCTCGAAAGCTAAGATTGCACAAACGGATATATGTTTTTCCTCCCCAAGTGCATGTAGCCTTTTCTCTGATGTTTGAAGAAATTACCATTTGGGCTGCAGCGCACCTGCAATTCCCATTAATGTAATAGTGAAACTGACCCGCCGGGAGAGAGAAGGAAGCTCTGAACTCCCTTCCTCTGACAATGGATCTCGGGGAGGAAAAGAAAAAACCCCACAAGATGGAAGGGAAGTTGCTTTCTAAGCAATGACAGTACATGGAGTGTACTGGCTGCTGGTGGAGCCTGTGCATCCCAATCCCAGCCTTGCATTGAGGTGCTTTGCTCTGAAGAGGCATGCAGTGCAAAGCTCTGATTCTTGCTGGAGTATTCACTACTGTACTGGTATCATCCATAGCTTGTCCATATGTGTGACCCAGGGGGATGAGCTAAAAAAATCTGCCAATCAACCTGTGTTTGTTGAAGTTGTGCAGAATGGAGGAAAAGGAAACATCAGGGGATGTCTTCTTTTGAGTTCAGTTCTCATGTTGAGTGGTTGGATGTTAGCAATCAACTTCTGCTGTTGTCATTTATGCCCTGATTATCCATAAGATCCATTTTGGATGTTACTCAAGAATTGGATTTTAGGATTTTGGTGTAGACAAATATATTACATATCAGTGAAGAACTCAAAAACAGAGGAGGCACACAAGAGGAATAGCAAGCAAAGGGGATGCTTATTGTTTAATAGTGCAACGCTAGGGTGTAATTCTCGTCTCCTAATCCAGTAAAATAAATACTGACAGAAGCTGCATATAAAGAGCAACTCAAAAATAAAAGTTTTAAACAGTTTAAGTACCATGTTCTAGTCAGATTATTCTTAGCAAAGTGAGTCAAGTTATTTATTAAGAATAATGTTTGTGAGGAAGTAACTTCTCTATTTTTTTTCCTCATCTATCTGTTCTTTCCTAATATACTTGTGTGCTCATCCAATTTATTTGACAAACATGTAGCATGCTTCTGCTTTTGTTTGTGCAAGCTGTTCCTCCTTTGATGTTTGTGGCATATCCAGACCATAGAGTATTTTTCTTCTTTCTGAAAGGAGTAGCTGAAGCATTGTGAAACTGGGGCACTGTCAGTAAGGCTTAGAGAACACAGTAATTTGGATGAAGGATAAGACAAAGCCTCTCAAATAAAGACCACGGGTTCCAAGTGTTTTGCATACTGTATCCTGCTAATAGATGAAGCCCTGAAAAGACACTGGGGACAATGAAGAGTGGGGGAAGGATGCACATACTGTGCTATGCAATGCTCCTCTAGACTTTGTCTTCCAGTATGTCTTTACCTTCCTGCTCTGTAACAGGATTGTGAAAACCTGTCTGGTTTATAGCTGCCTTGCTGGCTTGGCTTACTAAAGATAAAGCCAGTCTATAAGACAAGATTTGTCTTACCTGAATGGTGAATCTATTTTGCCTTGGGTACTGCAGGAGTTGACTCATGAGGAAAAGATGAAAGGCTTAAGAAAGGATGTGGCAGGTAACTGATTACAAAGTGGCCACAGAGAAATTTTTGCAAGTGTTGCAGGATATGATAATTTTCGGCTGTCTACGTCTTGCTCTGAGAGCATGAGGTCAATGTGTTTGCTTGTGAGGTAGCTCATGTTAACAAGATTTAGTATAGGAGCTCATCTCCTTCAGCTGCAGTTTCTCCTGAACCCACCCATTAGCATCTGTAATGACCTCCTCCTGCTTTAGCCATTCCCCTCAGAATTCTGCTGCTGATAGTGCCTCATGATTATTACATCAAAGTGTTTTGTTCTTTACCCATCTTCATGGTGGATGCCTGCGTGATCCAAAATACTCTCCCAGATCCCCTTTCTGTATACAGCTGGGAGATAGAGCTCCCTCTTTGCCGGCTAGATCAGATCAACACCTTTCACATCGCACCTTGTATTCTCAGCTCTTTTCAAACCAAGCTATTCTTGGTGCTTTGTGCTAGCAGATCAGATGGGAATTGAGTTCAAGATACTCTTGCACATCTTCATAGTGGGCAGCACCCTTGAGGACCAGCTCTTGCAGCACTTATCCACTTCTGGGCAGAATTCCAGTCATACTTACAAGATAATCTCTGTACCAGGCAACTAGAAGTTTTTGCTTTGATGTAGGAAGGATATGTAGGAAGATACTGAACCAACATGGTCTTTGCGATTGTTTTCTGTGATGTCTGTTCCTGTAGTTTGAATTTCAGCATCTCAGCAGTTCATCTGAAAATTGGAAGTAGGGAGAAAGAGCAGAGGAGACTGTGGCATTGAAAGGAAAAAATGCAGAACAGAATTTCAGCCTGCAAGATAGCTGGACTCAAAGTGTGTTTTTCTTTTTTTCTTTCTTTAGAATAGGAAATGAATCCCAGATTCCAAACCGTATTCCTCATATAAATCAGCAGTAGCTGTTAAAGCTGAATGAGTGCAAACAGGAGCAAAACTGGGACTTCAGAGTTCAAATGTGGCTAGTGAGTGCAGTTTATGCAAAGACAGCCTTCCTGATGTATCCCATTGCTACTCATTGTTGCATTAGTCCTCTCAGTGTCAGGGACTGACACCTCAGTGCAGTCTGGGTTTGCAGTTTGTAAGGCCGGACATTTGCAGATCTCAGCGAGCCAGAAAGCAGGATCTACAAGGAGAAAAAAAAAAGAATTGAGAACCAAAAATAAATCTCATAGTCCAGCTGGCAAATATTCACAGCCCACAATTGTCTTTGGCACCTCTCCACCCCCAAGGTCTCCAATGGTTCTGAGGCCCCCACCACAAGAAAATCAAGGGTTTAAAAATACAATAATTAAAGAAAATCTTGATGTCATTTGGGTTTGGGAGTATTTGGAGGTTAGTGTTGTGTGAGCATGTTTGCACATATGCACCCTGGTTTCTTAAAGCCTGAACTGTTCAATGACTGAAACCATCTACCCTGGGGCAGAGGAAGGGTATTGACACCTACATCTCCTTGCTCTGAGAGTCTGGGAATTGGGGTGATGAAATGGTGTTTTTTGTGGAACAACCTCCCCTTGTGGCAAGTCCCTCCCCTTGCTTTGTGCCAGCTCCACCCTGCTGACACGCAGGGTCGAGGTTCCTTTGAAGGAGTGAAAAAAACATGTAATATATTCAGCTTCATGTGATGACACAGTCAATTTAAATCAAGTGAAGCTGCTTGTGGTTGCCTCAAATGTTCTGTATATAGGAGCAAAGAGGTAATGGGGAGAATTGTGTTTGTACATATCTTAACTTTTGGGCCAAACCTAGGCAATGTGCTTACTGGGGCGTCACCTGTGAAAATGGGAGAGAGCACATTCAGCAGGATTGTTAATCTACTGTATTATCTATTGGTGACTAAATCTTGTCTGCAGTAGGGATCCATTTCCCTTTCAGTTCTGTTGTCATCCATTGCAGACAAAGCAGCCCTGCTACCTTTTTTTTTTCCCAGATTGTTGGGGCAAGCATTTACTCTGGATTTGCCCTTACTTTGGGGTTTCCAGAAGGCACCTAGAATGGACTGCCAAGCAAGTAAGCAGATGCATCCCTTCTTTTTGTCTAAGAGGTGCAGGACTGCCTAACACAGCAAAATGGGATGCTTTTGGCTCCATGTGCCCTTGTGATTGTTATAGTTATTTCAAGAAGGGTTGACTCTAAAGTGGCTGAGTTGAAGGCTGCTCATTAAAAGCGTAGCTCATTATAGTTTATTAGGATGGTTAAGTATGTAGAAACTGAAGTGATGATACAGGACAAAAACAGATTTCCCCTCCCTCCCATGTCGGGGAAATAGTTCCCCTCTTTTGTGTGGTTATAGACTTATCTGATGTTGATTACACTGATCTGAACAAAGTCTTCCCTGGCAGCAGCCTGCCAGCCTTCCTCTGCATACCTTCTTCAGGAAGAATGTCTAGTTCAGCAGTTATCTCTTTGGCTTGTTTGGAAAGGTACTTGACAGTGGAAGAGATGTACCTAATTCTTCTCATGTAGGTGCTGACTGATGTAGATTCAGTGTATCTGACAATTTAGCTAGTTAAGAAGCATCAGCAAAGGCCATTCAGTTTTCTTAGAATGTATCATTTATGATAATTTTCTCTCAGCTTTGTAACAATTCCTTCCTTAGCAATGGATGAAGCCTCATGCCTTGCTCACCCCACCAAAACTGGCTAAGGAGAGTTTCCAAAGGTGCCTTTTCAGAATGGAGGAGACAGAAACCATCTTGGAGGAGAGGCACGGTATAGAAAATTTCTACCCTTTCCTTTTTGGAAAGTTTCAGAAACAATCATTAGAAAGCAGGATTATTCCAATAGACATTGATTTTCACTCTTCTCAAGGTTTGCTCACAATAAACTCTTTATTCTCCATGTTCCATGGCAAAGTGGTGGTGGTGTTTACTGATGTATACTCTGGAATAAAATAGTTGAGCATTCATTGGTGCCAGGGTTTAACCCCAGCTGGCAACTAAGCACTGCTCACTCCATCCCTCACCCCAGTGAGATGGGGATGAGAATCAAACACAAGTAAAACTCAGGGGTTGAAATAAGAACAGTTTAATAATTGGAATAAAAATGTAATCATAGAATTGTTATAGTTGAAAGAGACCTTTAAGATCATAATGTACAACTGTTAACCCAGCACTGCCAGGTCACCACTAAACCATGTCCCTGATGACAGCTACAGGCTACTGATCTCTCTGTGGAAGTGACGTGAATGAAGAAGAGTAATCTCAGTATTAGAAATACTAAAATCTTCCATATGGAAGAAAGGGTTGGGTTTTTTTGTTTGTTAATTGCTATTTATTTTCTCATTGTGCCCTAAATATACATAGCACTGTCCAGCTGGCTGAACCACAGAGAAGAATAAAATATCTGCCTCATCTATAAAAGCACAAGCCTATAAAATGCAGATGACAGACTCAAGTCTCAAATCTTTGCTCTGTTCACATACATGGAAGTTTTACCATTGGCTTCAATGAGACCAGAACCAGGAGTTGGCTTACGTGAAACGAGCAGTAGCCAAATGAGCACAAGTCCATGAGTCAGAAGTACTGGGTTGGTTCCTGCTGTTCCATTGTTTGGCTGATTTCTTCACTGCTCCCTGCCTCAATTTCCCCTATTTATCAGCACATAATGGACCAAGGATGTCTCACCTAATTATTAAGTTAATTAAATTAATAAAACTTGCCTTCCATCTACTACTGTTTTTGTAAAGAGGCTTTTGAAACCCACTAGTGGGGCACTTTTGCTGGCATAAAACCTGTTTGTATCATGAGGATTATCAGCACTGTCCACGAGTCTGGCTTGCTCTGCTCATTGCCTACAGTTGTGCCTACAAAAAAAGCATGTCATCATTTATATTGTAGGTGTTCAGGTACAAAGAAGCCACGGTCACTACTGTGAATAAGTGTCTGACTTTATAGAAGAGGGATGAGAGTAAGGAGCTTTCCATTTACCCCATAGATTGCAGGTTGGTTTTGAGAGGTGTCCAGCTACAGAAGCTCTGCAGACACAGCTCTAAATAAGACAGTCACCACTGCAGAGATATTACTGTGGTTAGTATAGGCACCGCTGTGACCATCTAAGGTTTTAAATGCATATGCATGGCTTACTAGGTAAAGCAAAGTGGGAGAAACAGCTCGGTGGATAAAACTTGGTGTTATTTTTGGACAATTTTGGCTTCTCTTTCAAATACCATCTTTGTGCTTAGTTGTCTGCTTTATCTGACTCTGTTGCTGTGGTTAGAGTGCAATGCATAGGACAGCATAGTTTGTGTTAATAATAATAATTAATGAGTACAGTAGCAACTGTTGTCCCTTGATTCAAGCACAGCATCTCTGCTGTTAAGATAGAAGGGCTTGTTCTGGACTCCAGAGGCTTTGTGTCACTTTTCAAAAGCTTGCTTTTTTTTTTAAGCATTATTATTTTGAGATTCTAAGGTCTTCTGCCAGGCTTAAATCATCGTGTTTTTATTTTATTTTATTTTTTTAATATGTATATTTATTTGGTTTCCCATTGAAACCATCCATTCATCCAGTTTCCATAAAACCCCTAATAACTATTTTAAAGTTTTTGTTCTTGGCTCTTTCCAAACCTATAAATACTGGTTTGAAAACCCAAGCTGAATTCTGTGCAAATAATCCTCTCAACCATCCCTTCTCCTCTGGTTAGAAGAGGGGACCTCAGCATTTTGCTTCTCAGCACTTGTTAGTTATCCACAGTGGTCCATGTGACTCTTGTTTAGGGGGAGAGGGTAGTTGTGGCATATAAGCAACCTGACAGACATGTCTCAGAGGCATGATGGTTGCAATAACAAAGGAAAATAGCAGCAGGTAAATTAGTTAAAACACAACTGCACTCCAAATATAATTTTTTTTCCTGCCTTAGTATAGTCCCACATTTAGCACATGCTTGCCCCTGAGTGAGGAGGCTGTTGTGCTTGTCAACAGCTCTCAGCTTCAGTGTGGCAAACACAAACTAAGCCCAGCCCTCTCCAGCAAGTGTTGCTAGTGCGTGAGGAAAGCCCTGAGAGACTCATGACTTTCCCCCTTAGATCTTCAGTCTTGTGAGATGTTGGGTTGTTCTGGTGAGAGGAGAAAGCATGGCCATGTCCGGAGGGAGCTGGTCTGTGCTGCTGTGTAGCTTCAGACAGCATAGAGAATGAAGCAGTGGAGAAGTCCTAGCAGAGTATCAGTGCCGTGGAGTGCTTTTGGATGAGAAGCCGGCCCTGAGACCCCTGAGAGTAAGACTTGTCACTGATATCCAAGATGTCAAAGCAGACCCTTTTATGCAAAGCTAATCCCTAGGAAATTTCTTGCTAAGCTTGTACCAGTGGCGATATGGTGGTATGGATGCAAAGAACTTACATGAACTTCACGCCAAATCTGCCAGGACTTACATGAACTTCACGCCAAATCTGCCAGGAGAGGATTGGGTTCTCTCTCTTGCTCTTCTTTGTGTTACGTTGGCTCTTCTTTGCATTATGTAAGTGCTGGGGTACTGGGTCCTGATGGCAATGGAATTGTTTTGTCCCAGCTTGTGCAGCCATAGACAGCAGGTTTTTTTTCAGCTAAACAGAGACAGTTCTAAACTTAACAAATGCCCAAAGTGAAGGGAATCCGGGATAAACGGCCATCTCATGTCCTTCACAGATGCCCAGACTAACTGGTGTCACAAGCAGGAGGCCAGACCTAGAGCTATTGAACTCAATGGAAAAATATCCGTATGTCTTCAGAAGCTTTGGATTCTCACCAGAGATAAAAACAAATCTTCAAATATACTTTTTCTATGTAAAGACAGTGAATAGGGCCTCTGGCCAACAACTGAAAAGCAGGACCTAAAATTAGGCTCTGAAAATACCAAGAGCAGCGAGTGGTTCCAGCTGATACCAAGTTAGGAAAAAGGGCCTGAAATAAACAGATTCCTCAGTAACCAAGATCCTGTTTTTGAGACAAGTGTTCATTCTCACAAATCAAAACAACAAGAAACCAAAAAGAAAAAAAGAATGAAAACATCAAATCAAATCCCAGCAAGCCGATGATATTATCAGCCAAAGCATGCCTTACTAGAGTGTTTTCCAAAATTCCTCAGGGAGCACCAGTGAGCCATGAGGAGGATATTGCTTTTTCTCAAGTACTAGACTGGGGTTTTTTTTGGAAGACACCACATTTGTTCATGTGACAAATCTGTTCTTCTGTTAGGTCATTTATCTACTGTATGGTGACTTTGTCTCTAGTGAAGTTTCTTCCTTTTCCAGCCTTACATTGTATGATATATATATATATTTTTAAAGCATCTTTAATATAATCTCTTTGGCTTTCTGATGGACAGTATAATCACTTGTCTCATTTAACAGGTAAAGTGAGAAAGCAATTAGTAGCAATCCTCTGTCAAGAGGATAAGATTGATGTCCAGGGACTATCTTGCTTTGATAGGTGCATGTACACATTGTTCAGTGTAATCCTGTTCCCTGGCTGAAATTGTTGGGAGTACTGCAATATGAATATCAGGCAACATTAATAGGAATAACACCAATCCTGAGAACATCTCTGATTTCTTTAGAAATTGTACTTAAATCTGGTTTTCAGCCCTTTTCTAAGCTTGTGGTGTTGTTCCTTTCTGCATATAATGAAAGTGGCCATGATACTGTATTTTGTATTACTTTTATGTCTTAATTAGGAACATCTACTTTATCATTTCAGGATGAATGACTAATCAGTGAGGCATAGGATGCCTTACAAAATTATTTGCTATTTTTTTTTTATTGTATACTTGATTGTTACAGTGGCTGGAGCGTCTCATGTGTATTTATTGTTGTGGTTAAATTTCTGTATTGTCGCAGCACGCTACTTGTCAGTACCAGAAATCCAAAGTCTTCTCAGTTATGCACAATCTCATTTCTAACAAACTTTTTTCTGTTCTTTCTTCCTATACTGACCATGTGAGATCTCATGGGGTACCACACCACCAGACTGCCCTGGCAGCTGGAAATGTGACAGGTGGGACAGGGCAAAGAAAACAATGTTAAGGTACTCCCAGGGCAGGAGAACTGCTATATAAGGCCAATAGAGAGTCTGATCATCCTTATGAAATGCAGTAGGACCTTCCTTATTTGACAAGGCATCTGAACATGGGTTGGGTTTCTTCCCACACTGCAGTCCCTAATGTTGTGTGTCCTCTCTCTGTAACTAGAGAGTTCACTAGTCCATGTAATTGGAGAAAGGAAAGAAGCTAAAGCTTCCAGAAGCCCTACTGGCAGCTTGCTTTGTAGTCTAATTAAGGGGAAGATGGTCAGAAACTAGAGAGACTGGCATTGCTGAAAAACCCTAGATAGACCCTGACGTAAAAAAATGCTCCATGTAGTAGAACCTCTTCCATTTTAAGTTCAAATGCAGTCAAAATGGCAATAGTGACCTGTCCTGTCTAGTGTCAGTTTATAATGGAATTTAAATCTAGTTTTAAAAATACATATTAATTTTAAATGCAGCTCAAAATGTTAGCATATCACTCTGTGGTCTTGTAATAAAATCACAAACCTTCACCTTCTGGAAAGCAATATGGAGAATGATGCTTCTCTGGCACTGTAAGTTATAGATTCCCTTTACAGCTCTGGCAGGCTTCTTGAAAGTTCAGTGATATCCAGACAAAAAGAATCTTAAGCAAACCTGAACTCTGCCTAGAAAAGAGTCTTGGTGTTACCTATGTTGGAGCTTTCCACCTCTAATTGTAACAGAATGTATGATGATTGAAGGGGTTTGTTGTGTGTGTGGCAGGAGATGTTACATTCCTCTCCTCCATCTCCATTCAAGAAGCATGCTCTGGCCATCTTAGCAAGGAGATATTCCTACTCCAAAGATCTCCAAAAGCCTCCAAGGCACTGTACATGTGCAGGGTAGCACACTCCATGTGCTGGAAGTCTTTATGGTGCCTCCATTACATTCAGAGTACTTGCTTGTGGATACCATCTCTCCTGCAGATGCCCTCCATGTGCCTGCCACCCTCTGCTCAGCCTTGAGACTCAAAAGTCCCCGCTTTATCTACTTCCCAATATCTCTGTAGGTCTTGCTATCTATATCTTCTCTCAGCTGGCAGCATCTCTCTTTCTCCAAATAATCAGGCATCTGTCTGATATTGTTGGTCAAGTCTAGAGTAGTTTACACTCCCTCTTAACTATATTAACTCACTCTGTAAGTGTTATGTGCTGTCTCTTGCCCACTTTTCCCCATCTGCTTCAAAAAAGGGCGAGAATTTTCCATGGTGAGGGTTTGCTGCCTGCTTCCCTCCCGTTCCTCCTCCCCACCCCCCAAAAAGAAGCAGTGCTCATCACCAGTGATGTGCAGTATGCACTCCACTGTCCACCTGGACTAAGCTGCACTCAGACCCTGGGCATGCTTAGACTAGAGAGCTAACATTAATTGAGATGAAGATTTATCCCTCTGTGGGCCATCTGAAGTCATGGAGAGTCCAGTGCAAATCCTCTCTTAGTTTGGTCCTTCATCAGACTCCTCACAGGGAGGGAGGGAGGGAGGGAGGGAGGGAACAATGAAAAACTCTCACACTGCAGGTTGCTGGTAAATGAGCTCTTTTTTCTTTTTTTTTTTTTTTTTCCATCTGGTTATAAAAAGGCAAATGTGCAAGTCGTGTAAAGAGCAGAACAATCAACTCTTGTGTGAGATTGATATTGCAGCTGAACAAAGTAGGTTTCTTGTCATTTCCTTGGTTTCCTAGCAAAAGAAGTGCTGGATTATCTCTAGTTATGTTTACATAGTCAATGGATGGCTCTGCTTTAGCCTAACACAAGTTATCAGACACTGACTTAGCAAAATGTAAATATTATCTGTGGGGTCTGATGCTCTAGGAATCTGTTAAGTCTTCAGAAGTTTCTTTCCAGTATTGTATAAGAAGTTTCTTACTGACATCCAAGCAGATGCCATTGTGAGGTTTCTATACACATAACTTGTTGGATTTAGTTTGGTTCTTCCTGGGGGTGATGTATGAAAATTAAATACAGTAAGAACTGAGTTAAATTTTTCAATCTTAAATCTGATTAATGTGAAAATGAGAGATTTGTTGTTGTTGTTGTTGTTTGTTTGTTTTTGTGTTGTTTTTTTTTTCCACAAGGGAGGGGAAAGAGTATTTTTAAAACATTGCAGAAAACTTTGCACTATTTCCAAAATTTGGAACTTGTGCTTCTTTTCTGTCAAAAATAATCACATTTTGAGGAAGTTGTCAAAATTAGGCTACTAAAAATCTTGTGAGCCTCTTCAATGGTAGGGATATTTTCCAACTTTAACTTCCAATTTACTTTTTCCCTGTAGTTGCTTTAAACATTCCCTCATTCTTGGCCTCATACTCTCAGCCTTTATTTTTATATCAACCCCGGTTTATCCTGAAATTGCAGCATCACTTCAGTTAAACACTTCGGAGTGCATCACTGACGGACTGCCATACTTGAAGGATTTGTGCCAACTAAGATATGTAGTAGCTGTCTTTAAAACAGTTCATTTAACTTTGTTCAAAACATTAAAAAGTAAGTATTTTTCTGCTGCTGGCATAGTTATAGATCGAATATCAAGGTACTTCTGTGAAGGCAGCAGACCCCACAGCTTCAGTAGACCTATGCTGATTCATATTGGCTGAAGATCTGAGCAAATGCAAAGACATATGGTGTTCAGAGTTGGAGCAGGAGCCTTAAATCAGAGGTCTTTTAGATCTGTAATGTGGGTATGGCAAGAGGGTTACCCATTGGAAAGCATATGGGATACTGTGAGAAGATAAGCACAGCTCAGTCCCTCTGTCTTGTGGGTGCTGGAGTTAGCAGAAGTCCTAGCTTGAATGCCACGCTGTGTCTTCTGGATCCAGATGAGTCATTCAGGCTGGCTGCTTCTGTTCCTAAACAAGTGTGTTGAAGCCTTTCCTTCCTTTCTTCAGGGCCCTTGTCTTCCTCATCATCAGCAAGGAAATACTGTCCCTTTGCCAGGCAGAAAAGGCAAGTCACCATCTGAGCTTTTCAGTCTGGAACTAGTCCTGGAATGGGTGAGGCTCAGGCTCTGGTAAACCAGGATGTATAAGTCATGCCTCCACTGCTCCTGAATGAGGTGACAGCCAGCATGCCAGCTTCAGATGCCGCCCTGGCTTTCTGCTTGCTTTCTGCCACATGGGCCATGTCTTTGGTGTAACACTTAGACCCTATGTGTATTATTGTCTGTTTGTATGTGTAGGTAGGCAGGCATTCATTGGCCTTCCAGAATTTAACACGTTCCCACATTCTGTCTGCCCAGTGCTCTCCAAGCCTGGGGCTGTGGGGTTGTAGCACAGCCCAGCTTGGTCTGCACTGGAAGAAGGTTAAACTGAATCAGGTTATTCCATAGCAAGCTAAAAGTGCATAAACAAGAAATATCATAGTCAGCTTATTAACTATACCCAAATCCTTTAACTGTAAGGCTGCAGGACAGGAGAGGGTCTTTCTGTTCCTTTTACACAGGCTCTGACATGACAAGGCTGTGACCTTTGGTTGGGACCACAGTGAGTGATAATCTAATCCTGCATTTTGCTTAAAACTGCAGCCCAGGATCTCATGCAAGTTATTCTCTGAGGCTCAGAAACTATAGAATATCTCATGGTCCAGCTCCCTTGGATTTCCTGCAAGCCTGATTACAGGGGGTTCCCTGCCTTGCTTGTACGTCACTTTGGGTATTAAGGCTTTCCCAAAGTACACGTGGCTGTGTACAAACAGTGACCAACAAACGGGTGCAACAAACTGTCTGTTCCTCTGTCATGGGGGTGGAACAGAGCTTAACTTCTAACAAGCACCTTGCTCTTCTGTATCTGTCATGCAGGCAAGACTGGCTTGTCTTCTTCAGCTTTTTGCACAGAAAAGTAAAGTCTACACTGCCTATTAAAGCCCTTGTCCTTTAGTGGACAGAGGGACCTATTCTGCACTGCAGGTAATATTCCTGTGAAGTACGTGAGCTCTAGTGTGAGGTTTAGGGTGTAAAGAAGTCCAGAATCAGACATTGACCCCATGTGGTGGCCATGGGCTAGGGCTTGCCACATGGCAAAGAGGGGGCACAGTCATAGCAATTGATTTCTTGCCTCGTGATGTAACAGCAGACTTCCTTCACTCGCACATATGCAGAGCCAACCCCTGTTCCAAAAGCCAGTGTGCTCACGTTACATGGTGTTCAAAGTCCTCCTTGTTCCCAGAATATTTCCTTAGCTCGTTTGTTCAGTGAGGGGCACAAGGGAAAGCAATTACTGTAGCAAAGGTGGAAAATGGAGGTAACGGTTCAATCTAATCACCACCCCACCGTGGAGAAAGCTACATCTCTCCTAACCACAGAGGAGGTGTTTAGTGCTCCAGCTCAAAGAAAATATTTCCTCATCACTCAGCAGCAGTTAGGCAGGATGTTCCAAAGCCAGCCGGGTCTTGCAGCATGAGGAAAACAAGAGCTGCATGGAACTGTCATCAGCAACAAGAGTTTAGACTCTGCTCTTCTTGCTGCGCTAAAAGAGATGACAAGCCACAATACAGAGCTGCAAAGATTAAAGTTTAGCAGACTTGCATGCAGAGCTAGTGGCTGGTCATTGCATGTAACCCTTTAAAGATTGTAAATGACACTTGCACCCTTCTTGATAGAGTCTAGAAGACACCAACAAGGAATCCCTTCAAGGGGCAGCAGTGGCTGGTACCTTCTGCAGCTCTGACAGATGAGGTTCCTCTACAGCTGTAGTTGCACTGAATTAGTGACTCAGCACAAAGAGGGGCAGCCATCCATCACCCATTTGCTCTTGGGATGAGTCCCTTTTCCTGTGCAATCACAGACCAGGATGGTTTTTATGCTTGTCAAAGTCTTTGCATCTAGCTGATGTAAGGGAGATAAACCAGACCAGCCTGACCTAATTCAGATCAGCGTTACCTCACTCAAACTTGCTGTATGGATTCTTATGACATTATTCCTGTTTGTACTGAGGTCAGGAACCCATGCTGGATTTACATCATGAACAGGCATTACAATTATTTTCCTCCAAATGTTTGTGTTTGTAAAGCATTACCAGGTGGCAAGAGGAGTTCTTAGAAAAAAGTTGCTGTAGCCTGGAAGTGTTTTAACAAGATAAATATTTTGATGGTTCCAACATGCTACAGCTGAACTCTGGTCAAACTCTTACCCCACGTCCAGTGATGGGGATTGTGTGTTTCACTGGAATTGTATTGCCTCAACTAATGCAGTAAGTGAATGTGCAGTGAGAATACGGGTTCAGACCTTTGAATAATGATACAGACCTCCATTGCTCCATTATTTTATATATAGTATAGCTTTTGCCTTAAGAAATGTAGATCTGAAGGTTATAAAATCTTGCTTGCACTATTGTAGACAGTTATACTGTTTATGAACTGATCAGAACCAAAAGCAGAGCTGTGTTCAGACTGGTGTCCTTGGTGTTGAACTGTGTTTCTGTTGGCCAGCAGTAGTTAGGTTCTTTAATTTCTCTTTGGATTGAGTCCAAGAGGTAGTATTTTATTCATGAATAAATTGCAACTTAAGTCCAATTTATGACTAAAAACTTGACGTAGAGGTTGCTAAAAGAAAACCATTCAAGAGAACTTTCAGGAAGCTTCAGGATAAAATATTGCTTCTCTGCAGATTGATCTATAGATTTATGCATACTGATGCCAAGCTGCACTCATATAATGACTTTTCAGCATGGGTGAAGTATACTGGCTGTTGGTACCCCACATGCAATTTTCTCAGAGATGTTTTAATTTTTAAGTCCCTAAGAATTTATTAAAAGATCTCAATAATTATAAAGGAACTGTACAAGGAGCAATTAAAAATGTCAGTTAGCTGTTTGCTATATCAAGTGTCAAGTCACATACTTTTCATTTAATGAAATCAGTTTCCAGTAGAGTTCATAACATCATCAATGACCTAAACAGTGCAGCTGACAGCTTGCCTACCATCTCGAGCTGTAAATCTGGGTAACTAATGGTATACTGAAGAAGAAAAGGTCAATAAATGCAGAAATGTGTGCAGAATCTAATCTTTCCCTGGCACTTGTTATTCCTCCCTTTTCACTCTCCTTTCATTTTCTAATCTGTCACATTAAACTAGTCACACTTGGCAAGAGCCTGATCAGGACAAGTTTCCGATAAAGCTGCATCCATTCCTGCCACACAGCATCAGAAGGACAAAGGCAACATGTGACTGAAGATCTGGAAACACGCAAGAGGAAAACTCTGTTCTGGAAGTGCAGTTTAAGGAGAAGTCATAAATACATGTAAAAAATATTAAGTTTGAGAAAGAGGTGGGAGAGACTACAGAAGTCATTCATCTGTTCATGCACAATTAAAAAGGTTTTTGAGGAGTTTGGTTTTCTTTTGGACAAAACTGCTACTGTTGAGAACAGAAGTGTTTTAGGCTTCTGAGCAGTAGACCTGGTAGTCTTTCCATCTGCCAGTGCATTTTTTCCCTATAGTGTGCTTAACACTTTGCCCAGTCCAGAAAGAAATGACTCAGTCAAAAGGACTTCCTCCATCTGCCTTGGGTGATTATTCCACAGCCTATTAGGTCTCCCTGTTAGAAAATATTTCCAACATCATTTTCCCTGTGCTTACTTTTAAAGCATCATTCTATGACTAGATACTATCCTAAACAATGCTCCTCCATTAGTATTTCCATTTCTTCTGTACTTGTCTATGCTTATCATATCCCCTCCAGCTTTTCACTGCTGTTTAGCTGAATTGCAGATGCTTAGTGTATTTAAACTTTCCTTGTATGCCAAGCACAGGGCTGGCACCAGTGTATTTATACACACCTAAACAAGGGTGGTGCCTGCTAAATGAAATTACCTTCCAATGCTTTCAAGGTAGAGGTTGTGCTACAGAACAAGGACAGTTTCTGTTCTATGCTACATGGTAAAGGTGCAACTGCTAAACAAGAATGACTTATAAACAGATTATTTATAGTAATAGTTTAGTATCCAGCCTTGATTTAAGTCCATGAGGGAAGCAGTTAAATTTAATCGATACCAACTTCTGAAACAAAGACATTGCATGCATGTGAGCACCCAAGAACTTCCAACCAAACTGATGAATATTATCAGGTTTACTAGCATTCTCTATTTTTACTGTAAAGAATATCTCTAAAACCACTAGAGCCTTTTAGACTGCGGGAAATGGTACAAAAGTTACCACACTATGTCTGGATGCATAATATATACGGGTTTTTTTTATCTGAGTGTATTTGGGTTTCTTTGAACTTTAAGATTAGCTCTGAATTTCTTGAGTATGAAAAGCTCACTCCACGGATAGTTATATAATCACTGCATTGTGTATTACCCTAAATTGCTGATATGCACTGTCCAGATTAATTCCTAAAGTAGTTTTTGAATTAAAGGTAGGGATGATAGCTCTGCCTCCTATTCAGGTTGTAAACATTTAGCCTTTGCCTATCTATGGTTGCTTATAAATTTGCTAAGCTTTAAATCTTTGGGTTGAAATTTTCTGTGCCAACCTTGTCTGTTGGACACAATATGGTATGTGTATGTAAATGTTATGATCATTTCAGTGATTTTTTTTTTGGCTTTTCTGAGAATAAGGAAACAGGAAAATGTGATATAAAAGTGCAAGAACAGTCATACCAGGTCAGACCAGCTGTCTGTCTAGCTCAGGATACTCACTCTGACAGTGGCCAGTACTATTTGACACTTCTTTCAAATATTCTCCCAGCCTCCAACAATTTGTGGCTGAGGGATTTTAGAACCAGACACAATATTTTGTACTTAATAGTCCTTGAGGGATTTTCCTTTGATGACTTTGGTTTTGAATCTGTGTAAGCTTTAGAAATCCAAAATATAATTTGGTGAGGAGTTCCACTGTTGAAATACGCACTGGTTGAAATGAGGTCCTTTCTGGTTTTTTGATCCTATTTCCTGTCATTTTCAATTGAAGATCTCAAGCTGTTACATTGGAAGCAATCATTTTGAAGGCCAGCTTCTGCCAAATCCCCTCTTGGTCCTCATTTTGGAATAGAAACAGTCAGCTCAGAGCCCTTTGCTATGAAGGCAAAGTACAAGTATTTAAGATTGTTTCTTCCCATGTGCATCACTTCATGTTAGTTGACACCCAATGTCATTTAGTATTTTTCTGGCCAGATGCTTTATCTTGTCACTTCCATCTGAAATTTTCTATAATCATTTCTTAATGCCTTGAATAGCTAATTATCAGTAGCCGTCTTCTAACCATTGTCTTTCTTTTCTATATCTTTGGAAAAAGCGCTTTTTTTTTTCTCAAGTTAAAAATATTAACAGTTTTCTTTGAGCATCTCTAGCTGCTTCATTTGATATAAGAGAGGAAGTGGGAGTCAGGACTTAGAGGAACATGAATATTGCTATGTCCTTGAGCATCTCCAGATTTTGTGGGTTATATGAAAGGGAATGCAGCAGACACTCAACAGCAATGATTAAGGAAACTGAGGGTGTTAATTTTCACCAAAAGATAAGTATCTTTTGATTATGTAACTTTAAAGGGCTGTCTTTATATACCAAGGGTCAGCAGATTTTGGCTAAAGAATTAAACAGCAGACCCAATGCTGACTGAAACTGAGAGTGAGACTTGCTTAGAAATCAGTAGGGGGTTGTATCAGATGTAAAAATAATGTTCCTGGGTTAAGAAGGAATAGGAACTAGTCCAGGAAAGCAATTAAGTGAATGTCTGACTGTACATGCTCGAGTAAACATTTTCATTGGGGATACACATTTTGAAACTGAAAACCATACTTAAATGCTTTTCTGGACCCCTTGAGGAGTTGTATAGTTGTCTGTAAATATGTAATATATGTGAATTGTTTGAAATATATGACCAACTTGACAAGAATATTTATTGGTGTGTTTCTGGCTGTCAACACTGACTGATTGTTAGATGGTTGCTGCTTTTTCATACATCTCTCCCAGATTCCCAGTGAGCTGCAGACTTTGTGGGTCTTCTCTGGGGTCTGGTTTGGTCCCCAATGAAACTAGTAAGTGGCAAATTTGATCAGAAAAAGTATCAGTAGGAATTTTTTTTTTTTCTTTCAAAATAAAGTTTCTTAATCTTCTCCATTCCTTCTCCTTGTTCCTCTCCAGATCTGTTCCACATAGCCCATGGAATTTTGGCTTCTCATTTATATTTGGAAGAAAACCAGATTTAAAAATGTTGGAATTTCTCACAGATCAGAAATTCCTTTTTTCCAGATAGTTCTACATGAAAGGGACCCAGTGGCTTTGCTGGCAGTTGGCTTGCTCCTGTATGATTGGCAGACAGAGGTCACAACACCTGAAAAGAGGAGGATGGACTGTATAGCATCACGCTCACCACCTTGCCATGAGGTAAAGTACCCTCTGCCCCTGTGATGGTAACTGAGCATCCTCTTCTCCAATATTATTCTCCCAGAATAACAGCTCCTTTGCCGAGTGAGTTTAACCTTTCCAGCTACAAAGGTAGTAGATATCTTTGTTAGAGATGGGATTCTCAGAAGTTCCTAAGAGGCAGCTGTCAGCTCTCAGCAGCTTTCACCAGGACATTTCAATCTGAGCCTGCCAGTAAGAGGGAATTTTGAAGTGTGCCAGGAGTCATCGTTCCTTCAGATGATATTTTTTCCCCAAGATAAAAGGAAAAAAAGACCTAACAGAGCAGGAGATTCCACTTAGTAGCAAATAAATTCAAGTAGTCCTAATGTCTCCCTTTATGTGCTTCCTGCAGCTATTGTTTCACCTTTCAGTGTGTCATCTTTGCTATCCACTCTCCAGTATCTTTCTGTTAAATTTCTTGGAAGAGTAAAAGAAAGACAAAATCCCCTGGAATGCAGTATAAACAGGGAGAAAGAGAGACAGGGAGCTCATTTTTCATGGGTTAAAAATGCAGAATATAAATTATCCAAGGAGAAACGTGTAGGGTGGCAAGGCACAGGCAGGGAGGGTGAGGGAGATCTTGAAGGAGTTCTGCTCCCATGCTGCTCCTGCGTCCTTTCGATACCAGTTTGAGTGTAGGTGGGACACAGGTCTTCACCCTCCAAACCACACATCTCCTGTAGTCATTTCCATGAGTATGAAGAATACATAACAAGCTACAATTTTACTGGTCTTGACTTTTTGTCTTCCATAGTAGAGGACAGTCAAGGTTTACACTTACACAGATGAGAAACTCACCAGAGCAAATTTTAAAGCACTTTCTTCCATAAATGACAATAAATTGCATTTTCTTTGTTGGAAATCAAGAATTAAAGGAGGCCTAGCTGATCTGATTTGTTTATAGCACCCTTAGTCCTTTGACAAAGTCAGTCACAATACGTTCTTACAGAAGAGGAGTAGTCAGGAAGGAATGATAAAATACTGAGTAATGGACAAAAAAATGAATAAACATTTTCACTGTGTCTTAAAGGACAATAGCAGATAACACAAGGTTTAATACTAAATTTTAACATATTAAGTTTTTGGAAGATTGGACAAATAGGAAGCTTGCAAAGTTTTGCAGATTTAACATTATTTTATTTGGGTTAGTCATGGCTGGGGAAAACTATGACTAATTTCAGAGGGGTCCAGTTCAATGGGGTCTCAATTCAGGGACCAGGTTCTGAAGTACCAAGATAATGCAAAAAACAGGCAGTAGAAATAAATTAAAATAAAAAGATCTATTTGTGAGAAAAAGGAAATACCTCAGCCTTGTGTCAGTAGTTGTGACATGCCAATGGGCACAGGATCTTTGCTGGGCAATGTTGTTCTAAGCTCTGTTCTCTTAAATCACTTAGTAACATGAGTCTCAGGAGATTAGACTTTCTTTGTAGAGCCCTCTGGAGCCCAAGAAATCCCTTTTGCAGGGACCGTAATGTTCCTGACAGCCAGGTCTGTGCTGGCACCATGCACGTTCCTTGCACAGCCACCCACACAGTGTGTGTAGGAGCTGTGGGGTCACTGCTGCTACTCAGGTAGAGGCAGCAGTCTCACTTGAAGCACCACCAGACCATGTTCAGAACATGCTCACATAGCTGTCCAAAGTGAATTAACCTTCTGCCAGTGAAGGTGGTGGGCACATTCCCTTCAGAAAGATCTTTTGGTTAGTTGGTTTTTGCTTTTGCCCTGCAGTACATTGTGAACATCCCTTGGATATTTTGCTTTCTTCATGCCTCAGTGCTTGTGACTTCTGCCTGCAAATTTCAGTACATAGGTGATGCTGGTATTACACCTGGGGCTTTAGCTGCCCCCCAGAATCACAAAGCTATATATGACCAAGGACATACTATTCTCATTTCTGTCCTGGGGTGGTCAGCATTGCTATCCATTTTGGGCAGAAGGAAGTGCAGGCAGCTACAGTGTGACTGTCTATTTAGCCAGAGATGCAGAGATAAAAGGAGGTTTCTTGGATTTTCTACATGACACAGAGGATTTTCTATGTGACACAGAGGGAACATAAACATTTTGACCTTTTATGAGCATCTTTGTCAAAGACTTAGCAGCAGTGGATGAAGGATCTTGCATATCAGCAGTAAGGAAAAGGAAGTCATTGCCCCACAGGAGCAACTTCCATGAGCAGTAAGTCTAACTTTCAGAGTGTTAAGGGAAGAGAGATGAAGGCAAAACCCAAAGAAATTAGTCAGATTCCCAGAAAGAGGAACCAAGGGATGGTGGGATGAAGGTATGATGCCTTTCAGAGCCTTGAAATAAGAAGCAGAAGAGCTTTTTTGGAAATATCATTGAGATCACTGCCTGGCAGTATAAAATAAACTTGTAATGCATCAGCCCCAAAGCTGTCCCTGACTATGTGATGTTTGAAGGAGCTTTCACAGATAGGGTTGGTATGCTTGGTTGTTTCCCTCTGGTTTTTTCTATACTAGTGGAGACTATCAGTGGAAAATAACATTGCTGTATGGCAGAAGCTGCTTTATGGCTCAGTTCAGGCTTCAGTCTGCTTTTATCCAGGACTAAGTTCTTGAATTTCAATAATTATCCGTTTTTTTTTTTTCCTAATTGACACCAGTACAAAGAGAAGAAAATCAAGTGATAAAAATCTCTTCCAGTAAATGATCCTGGAGCTGTCTTTGCCATTAAAGTCTCTCTTCACAGCAGGGTCTTAAGAAAGTTGAAGGAATGCATGTCTGTCGATTCAGGAACAGGCACAAGTCTAAGCACCTTCCTGAACCACTGCCTTAAAATAACTCCACCAATGGCCACTTGTGCAGTGACATTTTGGAAATGTGCACAGCCTTATTAGCAAACTCGACTGTGAATACCAGGCAATCTACTGCGGTTTCAGGGATGTCGGCCCAGAATCCCTGCAGCCTTCCCATCTCATCATAGCTTAGAAAAACAGTTTTAAAATTAAAATCTTCATGTAAAATAACAGACATTGCGAGATGGGAAGCCTCATAAATTGCAAAATGTCTGTTGGTTTTGCAGAGGTTGCTTACTTATTGTCACCTCATAAACATTTCCGAAGGGATTCTAGCACTTTGTTAAACTGCTGCAGTGTTGGAGTTTTCCGTGTTTATTTATACACACCTAGTGAGCGCCCTGAAGTAGCCAAGGGGCCTGGTTTCAGCAGCCCCGTGGCTGGTGATGTGAGCTTTTCTTTTTTTTTCCTGTGCTGGATTAACATTCTGATAGACAAACCTGAGCAAAGAGTGCATCTTAAATGCAAATGTTTGTTCCCTGAGGAAATGAGATAGCCCACCAGCTAACCTCATTAGCCTACCAGTCCAAAGAGTGCTGATGATTAAATGCCCAACTCGGTGTATCCTTTCTTTTACCAGCCAAATCTGTTTTCTGTTTGGAGCTATTGGCTTCAGACTCAGCAGCTTACCTGTCACACTGAGCACAGGTGGGTCTGGCACTCTGCTCAGGGCTCGTAGAGACTTCTTGTAAAATAGGATCCCAGCCTGACATAGATCAGCTCAGCTCCAGCCAAGGTTAATGGCCAAATGCTCAGCTGCTGGAAAGTTTAGTTGTTTTAGTCATTGTGAAAGTCTGTGCAGCTCTGTACAGTGATTTGTTTCCACTTTCAGGGTATTTGTGCTGACTGGAAACTTCCTTAAGCTGGTGGAGTAAAGTGGTGTTTCCTTGGATTTCAGCTGCTCTTAGAGTCCTCTAATTCTCCTGGACTGTATCATCATTTCAGTTATACCAAAGTAAATGCTACCGAGGACAGAGAAGCTGCAACACCAAAATAATACTCTGAGATAAAAGAAACCTTTTACCTATTTTGCCAGTTTGTCCTTCACCCTGTGCTTATTTGTCTTTGTGTGTCCATCACCCTGTTCCAGTGCTGCAGGATCAGCCCCAGTCCTTCTGCTTTGAGCCTCCCCACTGCAGTCAGCCCTCTGACCAGCTGGTGGGGTTTGTTCTGGAGATCATTAGCAGTGGCACTCAGGGTACCCTTGCTGAACATCCTCCAAACATGTTTTCTAGGTAGTGTCAGCAGTTAAGCTTTTGCCCAGTGAAAAGTCAGCATGAGACGAACAAATGAGAAGTTTTGGGCCAGCAACGGGGAGATAAGTGTCATGGGCTAAAGCCACAGAGCAAAAGGTTTTTGCATGGGTGTTAAGGGATTTGTTCCTGACAGACACCACGCTAGTGGAACTGTCGACAACATCTTCTCCTGCATCTCTAGGTGGGTTTTGTTCTGTTATTTCTATTGCACCATAAAGTCCCTCATCTGGAATATCCTCACTGATTTTAGGGAATTTCTCAGGATTTTCATCAGCACTAAAGAATGTTTAATTCATTGCTTATAGTACTGTTACTACCTCAACCCTGCCACAGTTATGGCAAATGTGCCAGATACAGTTGGGTTTAGGCAAGAATTTCCACGGGAAATTTTGGGGGCAGATTTTGCAATCCCACTTCTCTGTGCAGATCAGATCTAATCGGTGTGTAAGCTGGCCAGTAAAAGTGTCTAAACAAAGCTGGTATAAAGTGGGTGTGCAAAATGAATGTGAATTTCATTTCACTGGGGCCAAGGGGCATTATTGAACATCGTGAAGGGAGGAGTATAATGCAGAGTATGTGTGTGGGGATACAGCTGAAGAGTAAGGGAAAATAAACCCTGTGCAGATTTATATTATCTGTGGATCTGAGCTGCCAGTATTTTGGTGCATCTGTTGTTGCCATCTGGAGCACGCAAAAGGGGTGAAACTTGTGATTTTTTTAAAAGAGCCTGTAGGACAATTTCCGTAGTTTGCAGCTCTTTGGAGGTCAGTACCTACAGCAGTGCTCGTCCTTCATTATGAGGGGGGAAGGAGCAATTATCTTGCACCTTGTCTGATGGGGACTTCTAAGGGTGTGATGCTCTGTTCACATGCTCTCCAGAAAGCTGCTGTGCCTACCTGGGTGCCAGTGTTCAGGGTGTTACAGTGGCTTTTCCCAGCAATGCAGACCCATCCTGCCAATCCTGTAACCCATGTTTGCCACTCGGATTTAATGCCCATCCTTCTGCTGCGCTGAGGACTGACTGTGCCTTGCAGGCAGGAAGCGTTCCCTCTTGCCCCTCGCTCCGGAGGTGTGAGCTCTGCTGCCTGCAATGTCTGAAGTTAGCAGCCTGTTTTCATAGACAGTGTCTTCTGCTAGCACTGATAACACCCCATGGTTAGAGTTACTACCAGGGCCTGGTGTGTGCTGGCCACTGCTGGATCACAAGATCCATGCCGGATGGTGCAGAAAGTGCTGTACTTGCAGGGAGGAGGGGACAGGGCAAGTGATCCTAAACTGACCAACAGGGGACTCCATGCCATATAAGTCAAATCTGGTATAAAGCTGAGGGATCAGGAGGGCCAAGGGCTCAGCTTGGCTCTTCTGGCTTCTTCCGCTCTTTTTCAATGGCCAGTATCTAAGGAGAACTCTGTCCATTCTACCTTCAATCCAGATCTGTCTGTTCCTGAATCCAGTACCAGAATCCAGCTCCTGAACACAATTCCCATCTGCCACTGGGCCCAGTCTGGGACTTTCTTGGTGCCTGTTCCACAGCATCAGAGGTGACAGTGATGTAATTGCCATTGTGTGTGGGAGGGGGGGCAGGGGGGGGTCAGTACTGTTTTTGTATATATTTCTATCTGCATTCTATTTTTATTATTATTATTATTTCCATTTTCATTCCAGCTGTTCCAGTTTCCTTTTCTAATCGCTCAGTCTCTCTCCCTTATTCCTTTTCTCTTCCCCTTTGGGGAGGGAGGGGGTTTAACAGAGAGCATCTGTTGTAGGTCTATCAGACTGCCCTGATCCTAAACCATGACTTGAACCATTCTTAATGTTGTGAAAAAGACCACCTTGGTCTGTGTGATACCTCTCCTACTTGGAATCAATGTTTTAAGAAGGAAACGTTATTTTATGAAGGACAATTATTTTTTCTGATGAAGGCAATTGTAACCGGGGAGTCTCTGTAGCACAATTGGTTAGTGCATTCGGCTGTTAACCGAAAGGTTGGTGGTTCAAGCCCACCCAGGGACGGCTTCTTTCCTTTCCTATGCTCATGGCAGAGAGTTTGGAACATAATGACTTTTAAGGTCCCTTCTAGCCCAAACCATTCTGTGATATTGGGCTGAAGGGTTTTAGCCACATGAACTGCTTTTAGCAGTATGGGAGTTAATTTCCTTCACAGCAGCTGGTATGGGGCTGTGTTTTGGAGTTGGGCTGAAAAAGGTGTTGATAACACAAGGATATTTTAGTTATTGCTGAGCAGCTCTTACACAGAGCCAAGGTCTTTTCTGCTTCTCACGCCACCCCACCAGCAATGGGTTGGGGATGCACAAGAAGTTGGGAGGGGAGACAGCTGGGACAGCTGACCCCAACTGACCAAAGGGATATTCCAGGCTAGCTGGGGAAGAAGCAGGAGGTGGGGGATGTTTAGAGTGATGCTATTCATCTTCCCAAGTATGAGTGATGGAGCCTGACCCTCCTGGCGATGGTTGAACACTTGCTGATGATGGGAAGCGGTGAGTGAACTCCTTGTTTTGCTTTGCTTGTGCAGGTGGCTTTTGTTTTACCTATTAAACTCTCTGGATCTCTGATCCAGATGAATTTTCTGACTTCTACACTTCTGATTCTGTCCCTCATCCTGAGGTGGGGGGAGTGAGTGAGCAGCTGTGTGGGGTTTAGTTGCCAGCTGGGGTTAAACTACGAAACCATGCGAGGCTTTCTGTTGTATAAGGTGATATATTTCTGCTGGCAGTTCCTAGCACAGAGAAGAAAAAGGGTTGCTCCCTGCACCCCCACAGGGACCCCAGGCCTTGGACCTGGGGAGGCAGTGGATGTACCTACATGTGAAATAACCAGGCATGCCTATGATCATAGGATAAAAGGCTGTGGTTCCTAGGAACCAGTGCTGTTTCAGAGAAAGCAATGGAAATAATACTGCTTCTACTGCTGTTTTGCTCTGAAAAAAGTGGTAATGTAAAAATAGTGTAATTTAGAAATAACTATCTTCCCCCAGCTAGCTGTCATGGCAGCAAAAGCCCCATAACAGAGCCAGTCCCCAAGCCAAGGTTATTTCTAAACCACTTCTAATTCGTGGAAACCAATTTGCAAAATTTTGGGTGGTTTGGGAATAAGAAAAATCACTTTACAAATCATTGTCTGCTGCAGGAAAAGCAATTGTCTTGGACCCAAAGCATAAAAACACAATATAGGGTGGCTTTTTTTTTAGTGTATCAAGTCATGTGACAAATGAGAGGGATACCAAATAACATGATTTCAACACAGTCAAACAGCTCGTGCTCCACTTGCATGGTGATTATCCTCTCAGGTTACACAGATCCTTGCACTCCTGTGGTGCTTTAATAACATCACTTTAAAACCCTGACATTTGGGTAACATGAGGAGCAGCGAATACTCGCAGCACCTACAGTCATCAGTCACTGTCAGCTCTGCTCTGAGGTTTCTCTGCTTTCTAACCATGTGGCTGTACACTTAGCTGAAACTCCTTTTTCTGACACTGGCTATTTCTCATAGCCCCCAGAAAACAACCTGGAGAGTCTCCGGTTGGTTTGCCCAGCTGCCTGTAGCCTCGAGAGCCTGTGCAGACAACAGGCACAGGGATCGGTTTGCAGTTCAGTGTCAAATGCTGTTCATTAACCCTGGCTGCTCCCCAGGGGTGATGCTGGTCACATAGCAATATTTATGTGACAGTAGAGTGAGGGACCTGCTTGAGATGGAGGGGAGGGGGGAAAAAATCAGTGAATAATAAGACAGCCTTTGGCCTGAGGAACTTACAGGACCAGGGGAAAAAAGGGGATGGAAGAAGGGCAAGGACTGAGGTGCTTCAGGTAACGGCTGTGTGTGATAAATGCCTTGAAGAAAAAGGGTCTGATTTTTCTCTCGTGTCAGTCTATGCAACCAGGCTTTGGTTTCATTTGTAGTGGTGTAAATCACAGAGAGATGCACTGACTTCATTCACTGCAGTGACAGCACTTTCTGCTGTCAGGGCTATTGACTTAAGAGTGCTTATTCCACTTAGAACCTGGCTGAATAGAAGCCAGTTTGAGTCTGGGGTGGAAAACCGGGTCTGGCTGGTAGCTGGCTGTGTTTTCCAGTTGTTGGCTCTCTATTTGGTCTAGTGAGAAGCAATTCATCTCTCAGTGAAATGGACACTCCCTGCTCCTGACAGCATTGGAGGTCTTTGAGCATCCTGTACGAGCAGGACGTATGCCAGTGGCGTTGCTCTATGCCCAGTAATGTCTGTGTGAAACCAGTTCCTTACGGCCCAGCAGCCTGGCATCCCCCAGCCCTAGGGAGCTGGTGTGGCACCACCAAGGGCAGGGTTTCTGCTCTGCTGTGTGAACAGAGCTGAGGCACACATGGCAGTGTTCAGGGTCTGTTCCTTTTTACTAGCAGCCTTAGTAGCCTCTTTTATTTTTTTTTGTGTTAAAAATAATTCTAGTGTTATTTATCATGTACTGTTATTATCTTTAATTTTATCACAGTATTTACAAAAAAACTCAGCCAATTCTTTTAAGTTTAATCACATTTGATGTGCAAGGCACCAAAAATCTCACTTTTTTTTTTCTTTTCTCGAAACCAACTAGACTTTGCTATGGTAAAGCTCAACTGTGGGGACTGTAGATGCTTCAGACCCATGAAAGATCCTCTTGTAGCACAATGTCCCAACTTCTGTGACATGATGCAGTTCAGGAGCCCAGTTCCAGATCCCATCTTGTCTGGTCACTGGAGTTGTGTGCTTGGTGGCACTGTGCTTGATTTGGGGCTGCAAGGTAGGGTGTGGAGTGCTTAGTCAGTATTATCTGCTCTGTTTCATTCCACTGGTTGGTTGGTTTTAAATCTATTTTGGATGCCTACTAATTCCAATAAGAAATTTCTAAAAGAACATCAGAAAAGCCGTCCACGGTATTTAAATCACTATGGTAATGCGACTGAGCTCATGCGGCTAAGAGATTGCAAATCATTTTCAGATGCCGTCAGCATCTTTTTTTTTTGTGTGCTTGTCTATGTCCTCCCATGACCATTGCTTGGAGAGCCATGTACACACTTGAAGGATTTGCTCTGAGGGGAGGGCTCAAATATCAAAGTGGAAAAAAATCATTCAAACCTAAAAGCTGACCATAAAGCCCAGCACATCATTTTCAGAAGCAGAACATTATTGTTACTCTGCTGACAAACTTCTTTTGAGGGCAGCAGCACAGTCCAGCACCATTTTAGATTTGTCTTGAAGCCGCACGTAACCAAAATAAATATATGGTTACATAAGAAACTATATTACGTTCATACTCCTGGGTTCCAAGTCTAATTGTAAAGTAAGCACAAATCCAGTATGTCTGCCCTTACGGAGGTAGAGGGCCAACCTCCTCCCACACGCGATCCAGTTGGTTCACACCTGGGATAAGTGGGCCAGACAAGTGGAAGGAAGGTGGTTTTGTCCCTTCTCCTATGGTCCTCGTGTAAGATATGGAGGCCCTCTGTGGAGGTGACGACAAGGGGACAGGTAGGGAGAGGCACTGAGCAGGCTCTGGAGAGCCGGCACGTCTCAGGGAGGGCAGTATGTAGGTTTTGGATGTAGCCCAGCTTGGTGTGAGTAACTGAAGCCCAGAGGATTACATTGCTCACATGAATCAATAATGATTTATACAGCTTCACTAGCATGCCAGCAGCAATGCCTATAGTTATAGTGACTTAATGCTGAGCATGGTACAAGCCTTTTTTCTGCTGCAAGATGACTAGGGGAAGAGTTATGTTGCGAAGCTGTGACAAACCTGCACTTTTCGAGCTAGGCTTTGAAACTTGGCAGTGGGTAATTGTACTTCTTTGCCTCTGAAGGTGTTGTGAAAATATATGAATCATTGTTTGTTTCCAAAGTGCTTGGACACTTTAACTTCAAGTGGGATAGTAAAATCCATGAAGGAATCCAGTTTGCTTCAGAGCAGAGATCCTCTTGAAAGACAGACCTTGGCCCGCAGAGGGGAAGAATCTGGCCATGTGGCTGGCACAATGCAGAGAAGGACAAGGAAACACACAGCAAGAATAAGCAGGCAAAAGACTTTGGGTTTTTCTGAAGTTGGCAGTCTCTCAGCTTTAATCAAGCACAAATTGTTCAGTTCCACACAGAAGGGACAGGATGATGCTCACTGCCCTCCTCCCCCTATGGAAACAAAATCAGGGGTTCTCCCTGACTTCTTGGCTAGGGTAGGATACAGCAGGCGCAGGGTGAAAAAAAGCTGGTAAGATGAAAGGGCATATTCCATGTCATAATGTTCAGAACAGGACTTTATAGCCCCTGGCCATAGGATAATATAGGGTGCTCAGTATTCTGTCCCAGTTTCTAGGCCTGGAGTGTAGTAGAACAATGTATGTTGTGTGTGTCTGTGTTGTGGTGTAGCCCCAGCTGGCAGCTCAGCCCCACACAGCTGCTTGCTCACTCCCCCCGCCTCGGGGTGAGGGACAGAATCAGAAGCATAAAAGTGAGAAAACTGATTGATTGAGATCAGGACAGTTTAATAGGCAAAGAAAAAGCTGTAGAGCTGTACAAGCTGTAAAACAAAACAAGGACTTCACTCACCACCTCCCATTGGCTGCAGGTGTTCAGCCGTCCCCAGGAGAGCTGGGCTTCTGTCACACAGAATGGTTACTTGGGAAAACAGATGCCATCACTACAAACATTCCCTGCCTCCTTCTTCTTCTCCCAGCTTTATACTCTGAGCATGATGGTGTATGGTCTGGAATATCCCCTTGTTCAGTTGGAGTCAGCTGTTCCAGCTGCGTCCCCTCCCAACTTCTTGTGCACCCCCAGCCCACTTGCTGGCATGAGAAGCAGAAAAGACCTTGGCTCTGCGTAAGAGCTGCTCAGCAATAACTAAAATATCCTTGTGTTATCAACACTGTTTTCAGCCCAACTCCAAAACACAGCCCCATACCAGCTGCTGTGAAGGAAATTAACTCTGTCCCAACCAAAGCCAGCATAGCGTGTATGTGCGTGAGCTCCTAAAGAAAGGACACTGCAGAAAAGAAGGTAAATTAAATAAAATCTGAGGCACCTGGGCAGTGGGACAGTGATGCTATAAAAGCCATTGTGGAGGTGAATGTTGTCAGCACGAGTGGCCACATGTTGACAGAGGACGATACGATAGCTGAAGGACAAATGAAAATGGCACCTACCTCAGACAATCAAAGTTTGAAATCTCTTGACAAAGACGACTGGTAGCATCAACATGGTGGACAGTAAGGCTCAGAGAGATGATTCCAAGGTCCTCTAGTTAATGCAGAAGTGAACTGAGACTAACCCCGTGCACCTAGACAGTCTGAGGTCTGAACATCTGGAAAGCAGCTTTTAGAAAAGACCTGAGGGTCATGGTGATCAAGTTGACCACTGGTGCCCTTGCAGCAAAAAAAGCCAACAGCATCCCAGGCTTAGTGTGTGGGCACATCTGGATTGCTGGCCCTCCCAGTACAAGATAGGCATGGCCATAGTGGAAGGGCTGCATCTTGGAGCATCTGGCATATATGAGCAGAGGGTGAGAAAGCTGGGGTTGTACAGCAGGGTGCTCTTATCAGTGCATATAAATACCTGATGGAGGAGTGAAAAAGACAGAGCCAGACTCTCTTCAGTGCTGCCCAGTAAAAATACAAGGGACAATGGACACAAACTGAATATAGGAAATTCCATTTACACACCAGAAATATACTTACTTTTTATTTTTTTTCCTTACTGTGGCAGTGGCTGAACAATGACCAGGCTGCCTAGAGAGGTTGTGGAGTTTCCCTCCTTGAAAGTGTTCAACACTCCATTGATCACAGTCCTGACCAAGTTGCTATACGAGACCCTGCTTTGATCAGAGGTGTCTCTATCTAGGTAGTCTCCAGATATCCCTTCCAACCTTCACCATGCTGTGATTCTGTAACAGAACACAGCTCTCCTGAATCCCAGGGTAAGATTCACAATAAAATGGTTACAAGGATCTGGGACGGCTGCTCTTTTTTCATTAAATGCTGCCAACAGAAATAGATGTTCAGATACAGGGGCTCCACGTGAGCAGTATGTGTGGATACCTGGAGAATCCCTCCACGTCAGGCAAGCCAGTGCATCTGGCCAGCCTGCCAGAAGAAAATGTGAAAAATTGCTGAATTCCAACTAGACAGAATTTCCAGCTGGAAAAAAAAGAGGACGTGTCAGGGGAAACCTGGTCATGAGCTATTCTTGCCTCCAGGATCTTGTGCTGAGACTCTGCATAGAACAGTTTCTCTTAAATAAATACTCACCTAATCAAACAAAGTCTTTGCACACCAGAAGCAGTTTATTTATCACTTGATTATATAGTGGGTTACTTGCTATTCATCAGTCTATATTCTTCCCTTTAAAAGTTCTTATCTATTCCAGTCAGCAGAGAGAGGCTCTGCTGCTTTTGTCACACCAAACCATCCAGCTTCTAAGGGCACAACCAATTTGTGCATTTGTGCCACTAGTTAAGTTTATGCATGTTGCTGGAGAAAAATAAGCTGTAACGAAACTAAGTTGAATCTGGGGGTTAGTTTTACTGCTTTTTATTCTAGCTGTGTCCTATAGTTATCTATCTCTCTACCTACCTACCTGTTTCACTCCTCTCTGCAGTGCCATGTCTGCAAACTACATAGAATGCAAAATGTTGCAAGCTGGGTGACCTCCCAGGCAAGAGAGGGACAGGAACAATCGAGGAGCTGACAATCAGCGTTCAGTAGTTTGTTTCTGTGCCGGTACATGGGTCTACTCAATCAGCAAATACTTTCCTCCTGCTGCATACAAAGTGCTCGGTCTCTCAGGTAACTCATTTGCCGCAAACCCAGATCCGCTCTACTCGCAGTGTGGCCACCTCTAGAGGGCAGTGATTGACTGATTAATGTTTGTGCTGTAATTGAAGGTGATTACTGGATTATCCTGGATTAATCTAGTTGAGATGCTGCAGCTGTTTCGCAAAATGCAGCCATCTGACAAGGAAAGGTCTTTGTCCAGTCGAAGTAATAGAGGAAATGTGGCCAAGTAATGTAGCAGAATTCAGCCCAGGCATTAGGATAACCTTATGAACTGTCACAAAAATCTTTAATTCTTAGAAATACCAGAGACTTTAATTTCTAGAAGAGCATATTTTTGTGCTGACGCTTTCAGGAACCAATCCATACATACATTTAAATTAGAACAAGACAGGGAAGGAAATCCAATCAGTCAGCATCAATTGCTCTAAACCTCCAGGTTTACACTAACAGCTTGCTCTGGTTGGCTTCCAGCAAAGAATGGCCCCACTGTATGAGCCAGCATCCCAGGGATGGGGGGACAGTACCTTCATTATTAACATCATATGGTGCAGGAATTGCTCCCAGGGAGAAACAGCTGCCCAGCCCCACCTTTCACATGACTTCATCTTCCTCAAGTCAGGTAAGAAACTAGTGGTGGCATTTCCTGCAGCATCTTGTGATGTTGACAGTGGTCCACGTGTGGCCCTGCCCAGCTCCCACACTACTGGTTTCTGTCTGAAGAATATCACTCAACCTTTTGCTCCAGACCATTGTTACCGTTTTGCTGCTTAGCTGCTTTCTTTAACTCTTCCATATCCTTTCTCCTGATGCCAATGAACCAAACTCCATTTTACTTCTCAGCTCTTCAGAGAAAATCATGATCAGTTGTGGGAAAAAGTGTGAGGTCAAGCCAGAGTACCAGGACAGATGCATTTTTTCCTTTCATGAGCATGTCTTTGAATTTAAGCTGCTGCTGTGCAGTCAATGCTGTGCTACGTTGCCACATTTCTAATCAGCTCTGGAGCTGAAATACGTGCTCTGCAGCCAGGATGCGCACTTTGCAGCTCTGTGCTCTGAGTGCCATGCCACAAGGGTTCATGGGTCACAAAGAGTTTACTTCAGTGACAGGTAACATCGGCACACATGTTTTTGGCAAGGGGAGGCAGTGTGAAAACATCAGCACCACTCCGTCTTTTGCTGCTTAGCACAGAAAGATGGGGCTGGTTCTCAGTTTGTTACCTTTATATTTAGCATTGACTCCGAGTAGCGTAGCTAGAGGGGAAGGAATCACAGTCTACTTATTTTCATTTCTCTGTTGCCCATTTGAATTAGGACCAGGCTGGTATTGGCCCAGAACTATTACTATTTACTTAGTACTTTGAGATATCTTTGTGTGGCTTTATTGCCTCTCGTCCATTAGCTTGAGGATCACTGTGTCCATAGAACAAAAGACTCTGTCATGCTTCTTGGCCATCTTCTCTGCTCATGGCCATCTTGGGCTGGGAGCCAATGGCACAGACACAAAAGATAAACAGTCTTTTTATTTCCAAACACATCCTTCTGCATCATAGCATGATTGTTACAGAAGAAGCTTGCATTTCAATAAGATGTCCTTGTTCGGGATTTTTGCTTTGTTTTGCATTGTGCTTTTTATGGATTCGTACATGTCATGGCCCATCATAAGCACTCTATTCTAGCACAAAGAACTTTTTTAAAGTACATATATAGAGAAACTGCTAGTAGGAAACTTAACATTCCTGAAGAAAGTTACTCTCTTCAGTTTTATATGTTACCTTCACTTTGTGGTTTTTGTTTCTCAAAATCTATCTAGCTGCAAGGAGTCATCTTAAATGGAAGTGACACAGCAAAAACTACTTTGATAGCTTGCAGGTTTAAAAATAGCTGTCTTAACATAGCTTTTCCTTCCAAGGTAGAATGTACCTTCAATTAGAAAACGTGTGCATATTGTTAATGCAGGGTCTTTTTCCATAGTTTTGTCTTAACATTGATTCATCTGCTCTCCAGCTCTGTATATCTATGTGAAAATAGGTGGCAATCAGATTGGTTTCTGAAATGCCCTCTTATATATTGGCTGAAAATCTGTGGTGGTAATTTAAAAATGTTTTCCCATCTCTAGACAAATTATGAACATAAGTGCAACAAAAGTAATGTTGGATGATGATCTTAAAGGTCTTTTCCAACCAAAATGATACTGTGATTCTTTGGTTCTATGTTCTCCCTGAACGCGTGATGTAGTTATAAAATTCTAGGTGTTGGCTAACCTGGTGGAATGCAATTCTGCTTTCAGACTGGTGTCAGAATTGGGCCAATTTTGTCAGAAGAGTTTGTTATCTCAAGAAATAAATATAGAGTGAAAGCACCATCATTCGGAATATCTCCATTGTTTATCTCAGAGCCATACGAGTCACTATCAGATGAGCACCTGACTTGTGGAAATCACCTGTTTGTAAAAAAAATAAAAAGTTTTCATTGGAAAATAAAAAGTTCTTGGATTATTTCTTAGAATTTAGGGGCAAACCTTTGAAAACTGGAAAAAAAAAATCAACTTTTTCTAACTTCAATGTTGTCTTTATTTCCTGTACTAACCCCAGAACTAGCCTATTTCTAATAACACACTGATTGTTTAGTGAAACTGAATACTCCGAGTAATCAGAGTGGATCAAGTCACATGACTTTACTTCGTGACAGCTCAATCAAAAGATCCTGAGGATAGGTCTACTGCTTTGGCAGTGGTGCCTTCTGGACTTTTCACTGTTCATGTTGATTTATAAGTGACAAATGTGTAACCTTGCAGAAGGAATCAGTGGTCAGTGGAAAGGGTGACATAATCTGAAGAGGTTGGAAGGTAGAGTTTCCATGGGACAACTTAATGACAGACAGGGGAGACTTCTGTGACTTAAACCCCAGTGATGTAACAGTACTGCTACATATTTTAGCAGGGGAAAAAAAAAGATTAGAAGTACAAAACAGCAAAACTAGCAAGCGTGTGTATTGACACGTTGTTCCTAAGATTTTAAAGACAAGGCCTGACGAACCCAAATATGGTTTCCTCAGGCAAGGCTGATGAAGAGCAACATTGCTCAACACAAGTGAACCCTTGCAACTCCTGGTCTCTAAATAAGAACTTGATATTAAAGCAATTAAAGAAAACATTGAGACAGCTCAATTGACTTACAAACGAATGTTGAAAGAATTACAGAAATTTCTTGCCAGAGCATGAGGCAGCAGGGATGCAAGTTTGTCTTTCTCTTGGATGGTAAAGAAAGACCTTCATGTTTTAAGTCCTTACCTCCTCCAATTTCCTTTTTTTTTGTCTTCCTAGTTGTGAAAGTCACATTATGTTTGTTTATTCATTTATAGTTAAGACAAGAAAGACTCATTCCAAATTTCTTCCTTACCTAACTTAGTTATGCTGTCAGTGTAATTAATCCACAGTAGTGCTGAGGATGTCTCTTCCTTGGGCACTCCACTCACAGAGTAACCACCATAGACCTTTTTCATTATCTGGGAAGCTTCTGCCTCCAGAAGGTGTCAAAAAGGTATCTGCAAGTTGTTTTCAGTTCTAAGTCAATTTAGAGTAGGAAAGTAAATGTTAACACTTTTCCTTCCCTCCTTCCCTCCCTCCCTGGGTGGGTTATTTATTCATTTATTTATTTATTTTCAGCAATAAAACAACACTGTGTGCTGGTAACATATGTCCTGTTCTAAGGTCAGTAGCAGTCCATGAAGACTCAGATCTGAGTCTTTCACACCTCCCAGTCAGAGATGATAGTTGTGTGTTTTAGCATCCATTCCTGAAATCTTTTAGACTGTACACTTTTGTAGCAAAAAAAAAAAAGCAGTGGTAAAATTATTTTGAATTAGAAAAAGTGCATATTACATATTTAGGAGGAAGAGCCACAACATCACAGTAGGTCCAGGTGGCACAAAAGTGACTGGATCTTTGTTAGGGGTGGAGAAGAGTGAAGACCTTAAATGCAGATTTTAGTACCAGGTCTTGGAGCCAAAGGAGATGACAGTAGGGCTGCATTTCTTCTCCTGCTTTTTCTGTGTCCCACTGTCCCACTCACTCTTGTGAGGTGCTAAGCTTCAGCTGTCTGAGTCTCAGCCATCTTCCAGGCTTCATCTTGTGTTGTGAAATACTGAAATTCCTATTTTACCAGCGTTCAGCTGTCATCAGCTTACAGTGGCACAGCCCATGTCTCCTACCAGGCTCATCAACACCAAATGTAGTGACAGGATGGAGCCCTGCAGAGATCTTGCTTGAAGACCTTGAGATAGGATCTGTAAAATCTCCCAAATGCCTGTGAATGCTGCCTTGTGTTTTTCCAACAGGAAAAAAAAAATAGAGAGAGAAAGATACTGAGTGCCTAGAACTGCAGTAGCTGGCCAGAAACACCTCACAGTCATGTTTAGCAAGGTACCCCATAAATCTAATAGCATCTTGTGGCTAGATCATGATTATCTTTTTTTTTTTTTTTCCTGAGATCCTGCGTACATGTTTTAGACACCTTAGTCAAGTACCGCTATGTCCTTGGACTTCTAGCCATAAACCACTGTTGAGCAGGTAGAATCAGAGAATAGCAGGGGTTGGAAGGGATCTCTGCATTGTGTCCAATGTCCCTACCAGCACAGGATCACCAGGGCAGGCCACACAGAAACAGATACAGGCAGGTGTTGAAAGTGTCCAGGGAAGGAGACTCCACAATCTCTCTGGGCAGCCTGTCCCAGGCTCTGTCACTCTCACAGGGAAGAAGTTTTTCCTCATGTTGAGGTGGAACTTCCTATGTTTCCCCTTGCTGCCATTACCTCTCGTCCTGTCACAGGGCACCACTGAAAAGAGACTGGACCCTTCCACTTGACACCCACCCTTCAGATATGTGTAAACATTAACCAGATCCCCTCTCACTCTTCTCTTTTTCAGGCTAAACAGCCCCAGGTCTCTCATTATAAAACAGCATAGTCCAGTTCTCTTCCAGCAGCAGCGTTTTTAGCCATGTTTCAGCAGCCTGGCATTGTTTGGCTCTGCCCTTTTGATTCTGCTGCTGCTCTAGTATCCACAGAGCCTGTTTAGACCTCTGCAGCTGCCATCACTGTTCTGTTACCTCTTGCAGTGGAAAAGTCCCAGCCTGCCATCTCCAGCCTGCCATCAGTGTGGGTGCTGGTGAGGTTAATGCCTATTTCTGCAGGACTACACCAGGCCATCTCCCATATCTGCCTGCACTGAGAGATGCTATAGAAATACTTGCTTTGCTTCCCCTTGTTCTCTGGGGCTATATATGTGTGTTGTGCTCATGATCAAAACCAGCCTCTTATTCTCCATTGACTTTCCCCCCTCCCCGATGCCTCAGTCAGGGAGTGTGGCAAAAACATGCTTTGCAGTGAACTGTCCTGATTTGGCATTTCATGGGACCTCTGCAAAATTCTGTGGCCACCTTTATCTAGGAAACGAGCTGTGTTACAATATGATTAAACTTGTGTCTTTCTCTAGTCATTCTGATCAAAGACAGATGATGAAATCAAAGCTTTTTCTACCTGTCTGGAAATTTTTTTCCACCCATGGCAAATCTGAAATTTCCTTTTACTGTCCATTGCTTGAAGGAAGAGTTTTTGGCCAGTCAGAGTAAAAACTATTTTGAAAGCATTTTGCCTATCTGTTTGGAGAATAAAGTCACTATGAAATAACTGTTAAGGAGCCTGCACAGCTTGGAATTTTAGACACCCAAATGGGTCTACAGTTGCTGTGTGAATCAATTAAAACCTGAGATTTAAAAATGTGGCAAAAGAGAAGATAGTGCATTGTAGTGAGGCAAATAGGGAAAGAAATAGGTTCTCTGTTACTGCTTAGGGAAAATAGGCAGCTTGATGGCTCACACTTTATGGTAATTTCAGTAACTGAAATGATGCATCTGAAAGACTTTAGTTCTTGTGAGTAGCTTTACAAAACACTCCTTTTCTAATGCGGATCTTACAACAATGTTGGTCTATTAAAATGCACTAATTAATTGCTTCCTGAAGTTAATGCCACCCTTTGAAAGTTATTCCTGCTGTTCTTGAGAGATAAAGTTTAAAAAAAGAATGATTCAGGACATCAGGTTTGTGTACTACAGTTTGCAAAAGTGAGAGGTTAGAGGAATGGTGATGCTGCTGAAAATCTTTGCACTCCCATGGCTGTCTGATTCTTGAAAGAAAAAAAAAACCAGCAAAACCCTAGACCTTTAATTATAACCTAATCATCTTCATCAGAGCAATAAATATAACAAATGTGAGGCAAGTATGTGTGTGAGAGTGCAGGACAGAGAAAGGTTTAGGGCAAGGATCAGTGGAAAATCTTTAGAAATGATGTAAGAGAAAGCAAAGGCAGGGATTGGAGTTTGTAGCCTACAGCAGAGACTATAAAAACTCTGAAAGAAAGCTGAACATTAGGGATAAGTTAGGGGAAAGAACATAGCAGGACCATTAAGGTTGGAATTGCTTGTATCCAATGCAAGGTAAGAGAAGTGAGGACAGAGGTGGGTTGGGGATGTTTTGTGCCTTCTGCTCTGTTTACAGAAGCTTTCTTCCCTTTTGTGCTTTCTTCCTTTTATTATTTTTCAAGGGTTTTTTTTATATTCACAGGCATACACAAGCTATACACATGCCCATGTCTGATGGGAAAAGCACAGCTTCTTCTCCCAATTTGGGATTAAGATAAAAAGATGCCTATTACCTATTATTTTGATACTAAAACTGAGCTAATAATATCCAGCATAAACTTATTTCCTTCAGTTAATCAACCAATATTTGAACAAGATGTGTCAGTGCATTTTACAACAGTGTTTAGTTATTTTTATGTTTTTGCAGTGCTTTATAGTAAGTTGCTGTCTGCTTATATTGTTATGGATTTTCCCCTGTATATGTTATTGACAAATGCATATTACTTCTTAAAATAAGCTGAAGAGCTATGACAGAATATTTCCTTTGCATTACTAAATATCCTAGATGGTATACAAGTTTGCTGTATGTAATACATTGTAAAGCACAAGAGAAATGGTTTAGGGAAAGTAAAGACCTGCAAAAAAGTTTTATTAGATATTAGATAAATGTTGATCCAGATTCTGCCACATTTCTGCAATAACAGAATAACACTGCAAAAACATTCCTACACTAACAGAGTAATTATCATTATCCAGTGATCGGACTACTTCAGCTTTGTGCCTCTGTAAATGAAGGCAGACTCTGATCAAGTGATAGGCATTGTACTTTCTCCATTCTAAGTTCAAAACTATTTCACTGTTTCTTTTTGCCTCCCAGACTGGAGTTGTACAAGTAAATACATGTGAATAACCTTTGGGTTACATGTCCAGAGGCTACAGTAAAGTTCAGAAACCACTAATTTTTGAAGCACAAGCACACAGTGACTTTAGATTTCCTTACCTGGCTTTTCAATTTGGAATGACCATCCTCTCATGGGGAGTGCAGAGCTGAAAGGTGAGGAGCTGCAGGCACATTTTGTGCCCTTGCCCATGAATTCACTCAGGAAACCTGGGGCAAATTATTGCATTTATCTGTCTCTGCCCACCTTTATTCAAAATACAGCTCAACATACTTTTCTTGTAAAATACTTCGAACATCATGAGGAATAACAGGGGAAAAAAAACCCAAAACAACCAACCAAAAAAACCCAAGCAAATTTATGGTGTAAATGATAGGAAAACTGCAAAATATATCTGGCTCAACTGGGTGTTCTTCAGTATTCATAAATACCTACCACACTGATTTCAGCAGATTTTAGGGCTTCATTTTCACTTTTTGAATGAATGGCAAGTGTACCTTTCCAGGCTTCTTCAACAGCAAATAAAAAAAAATGAATAAGACAGTTGTAAGAGCTCTCTTGATGACCCTGACAAAAACTGCAAGCGATTGCAGCTTTTCTTCTTAGTCAACCCAGAGAAACAGATTATTTCCTAATTTCCATTTGCAATGCCTATTCACCAGGAGTTTTCTTCTTCAAGTAATATCCTTGATCAGAACATTTAAGTGTTTATCCAGTAAGTCAGCATCAGCGTTTGGGTCTCGTTAAGAAATTCCAATGCCATTCTTGTCTCTTAAGAGCTTATCTTGAAGGTGTATCTTGAAGGACACTTTTACTAGACTTTAAATGGTCTGTGTTTTTATACTGATAACATGTTCTGCTAATATACTCTTCATAACAGGTATGAAGAACTTCTACTTATCACTCCATGCTGTTAGGAAAGGTGATGGGTTTTCTAATATAGAAAATCACAATATACTTAGTGATTTTTATCAAAAGAAATGTTTCTTGTTTTTACATCAAATACTGAAGATGGCACTCTAACAATGAATAGTTTTTAGTTCTCATGCTACAGATGAAAGAAGGAAGCTAAATGGTAAGTTGTTAGAAACATTAAGAAAATTTGGCATGTTCAGTCAGTACATGGATAAATAGTGTAGGGTTGAGAGTTTGCTGGCAGTGAAGAATAGTGTAATAATGTTTTGTTTTCTCTTATGCATACCAGGAATACTGTGGCTTGCTCAGTTATCTAGCTTAGGAAAGGTACAAATAGTTTCTTCCCATTAAGAGATATTTTCTTACACTTCATAGCATTCTCCTTATTTAACAGTCCCTAGGTTTCTAGATGGGCTTTATCACATTTGTTTGTGTCTCCTGCTTCATGGTCTCCTACTTTTATGGTAGTGATGTGAGTTTAGAGTTTTTGATTTCTAAAATCTGCTGCTAAAAATGAATTTATGACACAATGTAATCAGTCTAGCGAGATGTCCAACTTCCCTTCCCTTCCCTTCCCTTCCCTTCCCTTCCCTTCTTTTCAGGAAAATTGTCCTCATTTGTTCTTCATGACCATTTGGTTTCATGCTATCTAATCAAATGAAGAGATTGCTGACTGTTCTTCCACAAGAGTTTGTCCACCTTTGTCAGTTAATTTTCTCCTGAGCTGTGCTTTTGGCTTAATAGACAGAGCAAGGCTGCAATTGTTTGCACACTTTCTGAAGTCTGTGTGGGGACTAGAGGGCTACACTTTCATCCTTTTTGTCACACTAACCGTGCAATTCATGTGCTGCTCCCACAGCATGTATTCTGTAGGCAGAGTCAGTGCACAGTCTAATCAAGCCCTGCAGGGACTAAGCCATTGCTGAATCTGTTTTATCTGAGTACAGATGGTAAGAACAGTTAAATACTTGAGCATCCTCTCACCGCATCTGCATCTACCCAAAGTGAAGCTATCAATAGCCAAGTCAGCATTTACAGTAGATACTTGAGTAAAATACAGGCAAAGATGATTATCATAGTGATATGAAAACACGTCAGGACCAAGTACTGGAAATCATATGAATGCAATTGTTGAAAGGAAGGCTTTAGAAAGCTAATCTGAGGTGCCTTCTTGAGAAACCTTTAAAGAACTTCATTTTCAGAAAGTGTGACATCCTTAGTCTTGAAATACTGTCAGACAAAATGTTTCATTTGGGACCTAGCAATACCTAGGCATTATCTCAAAATCACTAGTCATATGCTTACGTTTGTGAATTTTACCTTCCCTCTGGTTAGATCAGATGAAACCTACCTGCATCTATTTCTCTACACAGTTGGGAAACTGAAAACAGAGGGAAATTTACATTGTAGAAGCTGACAGTGTCTCTGCCATAGAGCTAATAAAATATATGGCATTGTTTAAAAATCTACACCTACTCCAGGAAACACATTATTAATAGCAAAGTGCCTGACACTGACTGCTTACATTTCATTTTGCCACAAAGTCCCATGCTTCAATGTCTTGCTTCAGTACCTTTGTAGAAAGTGGTGTGTAAGAAGTGCTCCGTATCTCATATGTGGAATGAGAACAAAAACACCACTCTAACCTATTTTTGGACTCTGCTTTATTTTTTGAAGGTGGGATTTGATTTGATTTTTCTCCCTTTTCTTTGATACTTACATGACTAGAAGATTACACTTGGGATATACATGGTCCCTTAGGAATTTCTGAAATCACTAGGACTGCTGGTATGGGTGTATTTTTTTGCCTTTGTGGTAATTAATATGCTACAAGTTTTAAAAGTAGGGCAAATTTGTTTCAGCAGGAGCAGACTTACTCTCAGAGCTTCACTCAAGCCATTTATAAGTTATTCTTTTGGTAAGATGCTCATCCATCATAATTTTTTTGGCCAAGGTAAGTTCCCATCAGCTGTCCAATCCAAGACTAGTGAGGCTGATGTTAGGACTCAGTGGTACATTTGATTAAGATGTTAATATTTTATTTTGTGGCACTGGAGCAGCAACAAAATACCCCAGTAACTGGCTTGCAGACACAGCTGTGATTGTCTCCACCTGGCTGGAACCTGCACAGTATGAAAGATCCTTATGGCTAACATGTGATGGAGGCTCACCAGTACCATGATAGTGCTCATATAGCAGATGGACTGGAGTCCTAATGGCCACTGATAGGAGCTACCCAGTGCCTATGGGACAGTCACCTGCTGGTTCTGCATCAAGTCAACTTGGCAGCATACAGCACAAAACCCCAAGGGGTTCTGGGCTCAGCCACAATACGTTCATTGCAAGAGCAAGGTCCTCATTTACAGGTGAGCTTGGGCATGTCCTGTGTTGGTATGAGCATAGTCATCAGTATATAGTGGCAGCTGCAGTGAAAGATTACAGTGTGAAGCATGATGTCTTGCCTCAGTTCTCTTCCTAACAGGCCAGCAAGAAAAATAAAGCTCTTGTGATTTATACTTGTGGAGTAATCTCCACAGTAATGTGAAATATGATAGTTCAAATGGGTAAAAACAATGACAGCTGTTACCATTTTTGACAGGCAATGGGTTTGGAGCTTGGTGATGAATTGCATGCTGTCTGGGGTTTGTTCAGCCCACTTATCTTCAGGATGTCATTTTGGTTTTTGTTTTGTTTTGGTGTTTTTCTTTAAAAGAAAAATATCTTCTAAGTCCTTTAGTTTGATGTTGGAAACTTAACAGTTTCTGCTTTCTTGGTAGAGAGTTTTACTTTCTTGTGATCTTTTCTTGGAAAATGTCTCTGCACAGATTCCTAAGAAAAAGTTTTGAATGTTTATCCTGCTTTGATAAGGTAGAATAATGTTCTCTCTTTTATCTTTCATTTTATTTTAATTGGACCTGCAACAAAGATACCTAATTATATGAGGAATTTTAGTTTTGACACATTTCAAGCTAAAATATCACTAAAACACATAAATATGTCTGAATTTCAGACTTACAATTACATGTAGGGAAGGATAAAACATATTTTATGTCAGATAACACCAGACCAGACCCTGAGATAATAAAGAATGTATTTATACCCCAATCCCTTGACTTATCTCTGTGACACTGGTGTCAAGAAGTTTTCCAGAAGGTTGGAAATTCAGTACAAGCGGTAAGGGTGCAACTTGCAAAGTCCCACGGGGTTGTCAGAGCTTTGCTTCTTCTCCTTCAGTAATGAACACTGTCAAGTCTCACTTTGGGTCTTTCTTGGAATGGGCCAAAGTAAAATGTGGATTGGTGAAGCGATAACCAGCACATGACTTGGAAAGCTCCTTTTGGCAGGAGGGCTGCGCTTACCCAGTTGCAACATAAGAGTTCAAGGAGCAAAGAGAGCAACTGCTTTTAACAGCTAAGAACCTTTGATGCAGCTAAGGATGGAAAGCTAAGTCCTAGACTGTCAGAAGACAGTGTGATTTTAATTATGTTTACATAGTCCTCATTGCACCCTTCATTTTGCAAATGAAAGAAAAGAGCTCAACTGCACCACTAGAACAATTTTGCTTCTTTCTCCCACCTTGGTCCCATTGCACGTGAAAATCTGCACAACAGGATCTTGCTGGACTTAAGTTTTGCTCCCTTCTAAACCAGTGGCATTGCTTCTCAGCTACTTATTTCCATGGGTACCAGAGCCAAGCTTTAAGTCCTTACAATTTCCTCCGCTTCTAATTTCACTGGCGTCAAGTTCTGACCAGTTAATCAAATGTCTTTTGTGTTGCAGGTGCCTTAATGTTTATTTTGATTAGTGTACCAGTTGCTATTTTTAGCTCTTTGGTCTTTGGGTTGAATGAATACCAGCACAGACCTTAAACCATAATAAACATGTGTTTTTAACCTTGCCATTTATTTTTATGTCTCTGTATCCAGATAATCAGGATGTGGTTAACTGTGAAGGTAGTTGACTACTACTTCAAATTTCAATGCACACCCACATACAAAAATATACATTGTAGAGGGTTACAGCTTTAAAAACACCCAGACAGACCCTTGTCTGACTGTAATGGCTCTTGCCATCGGACTGAGAGACAGTAGTACCACCTGGCTCACTGCCTGGACTTTGTCCTTTGATTCCAGTGAGCTAGGTCTGCTTCACCCTGCAAAATAACCATTGGCTTTTTCCTCACTACTGATGCCTCATGGACAATATAAATAACAATAATAAAAAATATATAATAGGATAGCTAAATAACAGAAGCACATGTAAAATGTATTGAAAAAGCCAGGCAAGAAACAGGGTTGAGAAACAGCACTACAAATGTATCTTTACTTCTTAAAACTGAATTGCTAACACTGAGGTGGCTTTTCTCCTTTGTAGTGTGGGGAAAAAGTACAAAGCCAAATGTTTTATACCATGCGTTTTCTGCCTGATCTAATGGGAAATTTTCTATGCAGGGATTAAAACAACTATCATACATCATAGAAATGTATTTATACATCCTCTCTTTTTCTGCTTTTGCCAAGTAAAGAGTCAGCAAAGAATGGCACAATCAGCCTTGAATTATGCTCTGGGGCAGGACCTGGAGACAGAGTAATCAGCAAATTAGCAGATACTTTTGGCATTAGAGGCCCCAGCCTAATTCTCATTAACATCAGATGAAATACTCCACCTGATTGAGTTGGAGGCACATCAGATTTTAAGAGCCAGATCCAAAGAAGGGTTTAAACAATGTAGCATAAACCCACGGCCAAAGATAACCAACCCCTGCAGCAAACAGCTTCCTGAGCTTCCAAAAACTTGAGCCCTCCAGTGTTATTTAAAGGCTCTGCAGGCATCTGCAGCTGTGACACGTGGTCACAACCCCACCAGTCTGAGCAATATGTTTCCATGTAAGCTTTTCCCAAGTGTGGGAGCTGGATAACTTTATTCCAGGATCCCAAGAAGATCCTGGAAGTTACAGCTACAAATAACTCATGTTGAAGACTAACAAGACACAGGCTTGCTTTCAAAGTGCTGCTGGAGATGTGATTTCTGTAACAGCTTTAAGCACCTAACCAGCATGTGGGGAGTTCAGGGTCAACCTGGAGGGCAAGGAGCCAACGTCTTACTGCTTACAAGTGAGTATCTAGTTAATCTCATTTTAACACAAGTTTGCATCTGTTACTATTGCTGCTGCAAGAATTAGGCCACTGTGCAGAAAGGAATTAAAACATTTGCAGGGCTGTAAAGGAGCAAAGAGGAGGAAGCTGATTCTGCATCCAAAGGTGAAGAGCATTCAGCTGGCAGTATCTGGTCGCTGGGTTTTATGCAGTGACTCTGTAAGAGAAAACATATTAACAGCCATGGGAACAGAATCTCCTTTTGCTTTCTTTAAGACCTTGGGAGGAAGGTTCGTCTGGGAATGCAGGTGTGAAGTCATTAACAGATTGTTCTCCTTTGCAGATGCTGCAGCTCCAGCTTGTTGTGGTACATTTGGCCCTTGTGATTACCTTGCTGCGGTGGCACTCTAGCTCAGTGCTCCTTGCAGAGGCAGCTCCAGAGGTAGGTGAATGTTTCTGGTGGTTGTCACATAACCCTGCTCTTCCTTGGGTTGTTTCTTGGCCACAGAATGTGGAAGACACCATGGTACCCGAAAAGTGTTTGGAAGGTGAACAGTCAATATTGACTCTGCAAGGGCAAAGGAGGAGCCCAGTGAAAAGAATGAGGTAAAGGTCATGGCTCTGGGAGGACAGACAGAATGAAGTCTCACCCAGGTTCACATGACCTCTCCTGAAACACCATGGGATTTTCTCTGTGTTAAAACATTATCCAGCAACTTTGTGTAGAGAACTTCCTGAAGAAGGGAAAGGAGGTGATGGTGGGGAGGGAAAAAACTCTAACACTGAAGGGAAAGTTTCATTCTTACTCTTAAAGACAAATAATAGCATGAGAAGTGTGCAGCTTTCAGAAGTCATAAGGATATCCCTGAGAGAAGACGTCCTGCAAAGAAGTTAAAAATTAAAGGAGACAGAATAGACCAGGAGAGGAAAGGAGAAAATTAACTTGCCTAAACTTGCAAAGGAAAACAGTGGATGAAATGGGAGAATCATCTCCTGTTTCATCTGAGATGATACACACAGGTTGCACCTGAAAATACTTCTGCTGAGTTCTCTTTTTTTTTTCTCTCCTGTCATTTTGACATAAAACAGACTTGGCAGGAAAGGTATTTATGTAACGGTTTCACACCATAAAAAAATCAAGGATCTAAAAGTTTAATCAAAGTAGCACTGTTTGGCTGTAGGGTCTCTACATGGGTTTTGGGGGAACCGCTCCCCACATCAGTGCTGCAGTAGCTGCTGTTCTGATGCCACAGAGGTTTGACATGCTGGCTCTATCAATGATAGTGTTGTGGGAAAAGAATATAAGAAAATAACATCTTCAGAGGCTTCTTGATACAGAGACTTGCATTGTACCAGGGCATGTTTTAGCTGCTGATGGGTATGAATTTGTCTTTGAAACAGTTTAAAATCTTGGTATCCATAATGCCCTTTGGCAGTGCATTCCATTTCATCTATGTGCTGTATTTAAAATGTAGCTCCTTATATTTACTTTAAATCCTCCATCTGGTGACTTCACTGGGTGGACTGAGGAGCTCTATTTCTTGAGGAAAAAATTACTGGTCTTTGGTGACCTCTTTGCTGTTCATAAGTTTTTTTAACCCTCCACTGTACCCCCTGTACCCTACACTTATCTCTGCCTATCTGTGAAGCTGTACTTTGTTCAGTGGTTCACCACAGGAAATCTGTGGTCTACTTCTGATTAACATTTTAGCTGTCTCTTTACTTCTTATGATTCTATTTATCCTTTTAAAGACAAAACCAGACTGCACAAAGTACTCAAGAGCAGAGACTATTTTTGACCTTCTAGTTTTGAGCATTTTAGATACTTATCCCCACTAACTAAAGGGAAGAGTTCTGTATTTTTTAAAGGCATAATTTTATTGCAAACCTCTACGAAAGCTTTATAACCCTGAAAGGGAACAGAAAGGATTAGTGCACTCGAGGTTCATAAAAAGAGAACAAAATGAGACCTTTTACAAAAGTATAAGCAGTGCTGCATCATTTGTGTGATGATTGTGGTCGTGTGCTCCCCCTTATATAAAGATCAGAGTTTTATACACTCCATCACCCAGTTATGCCGCCCATCAGCAGTGGGAAACATCACCACCACAACTATGGTGTGGACCACAATAGAGACAAGCATATTACATCATCCTTTACATTTGTACTAAGCCCATTGTGTATGAATAAGATAGTGGTGTGCTTCTAAAGAAAGAAGAAAACCTGCTTTTGAAGCATATACATAAACTTAGGGTTAGAAATTTTTGCCTTAAATCAGTGAAGATCAAGTGGAGCAAGAAGGCAAACATCTCCTTTGAAGAGAGAATGAATTCAGCTTAACACGTGCTTTCATAGACAAGCTGCTGCTCTGTGTTTTTCTCTTATTTGCAGAGAAACTATTTCACTTTGATTTGTTTCATTTCTCTCTTGATAGACCCCAATATTCTCATCTATTCTGGGTAGCAAAGTAGAGTTTGGTTTTAAAAGGTGTTAAGCCCAATGTCATAACTAAGGTTCAAAATGCTGTGTCCAACATACTGTTCTTTCCTCCTCCCTACATATCGTTCCTGATTACATTCTTTGGATGTTAGTGCTGAGCAATTTATCCTGGGATATTTGTTTCATAACAAATAATGAATTTGTCAGCTTTGGATGGAAAATTCTGTATAAGTTTCCATTACTATTTATTAGAATTAATTTAAAAAATGGAAATTGATCTCCTGAAAAATACCAGGAAGGATATTGGAGTCTGGTAATGATGATTGCCTCTTTTAAAAGGATTAAATTACTCTGCTTATGCTCTAAGTGATACTAATCACACTGCTGAGATACAGAGAGTGGGGTGGCCTACAAAAAAAGGGTTTGTGAAGTAATAATTTCTTATAATTCTTGCAATAATAATGAAGACTGGTTCAATTCTATTTAAAAAAAAAATAAAATCTCAACCTTTGGCGAACTCCTGTAGGTGAAAAATGGCTGTGTTTTACAGAAGGAACTTCACTTTAACGCATTTTGCCAGGTTCAGTATCCTAGAGATTATGTATTTATAGGACTGCTGCTGTGACACTGGTTGAAATATTTTTTTCTGGAACTGGAGCCACATGCAAACACCTCTGTTTTCTTTTGTAGCCTTTGGAGCCTTCTACTGCTCTGGGCACAGGGGTACATCCCATTGCTAGTGAAGAGAAGTCAGCCACCAACCTGGTAGCCAAACTGTTCCTTCTTGATGAGCTGGTGTCTCTGGAGAATGAAGTAACTGAGACTAAGAAGAAGAGAAGCTTCCCAGGATTTGGGTCCCCAATTGACAGAATTTCTTCAACCTCTATGGATGCTAAAGGCAAACAGAGGTAAATTCTCAGGTGTTCCTACCAGTGATGATGCTGGAAGGAGGTGTTTGGTAGGTGTCCTGGATTACAGATGTGTTAGCTTTAGCTATCAGCAGGTTTACTGGTCAGTTGTAAGGTACCTCTGATCAAGGCACGAGAATCTTTTCAGAAACCATCATGGTTGTGTGGTGTGTAGCCTTTCAGCTGTGACGAACAATGCATGCACTAGTTCATTTATGCCTACAGAGCCATGCAGCTAACAAAGAACACTTATGTATATGTCTTTCTTTAGCATGTTTCTTTCCACTGATGTGAACTAATGTTTATTTTAAAACTGCCTTTTTATTTTTTTTATCCAGGGCTAAGAAATAATTCTTGATCTGGCTGGGGAGAGCCAGTGAGGGTAGGGCAAGGCTCAAGGGGCTGTTCGCTGTGTCTGAAAGAGCTTAACTGTATTGTTCTTTTCTTCTGGTAACTATCTTCTTTTGGATGGAATCCCCAATGCCACAAAGTATTTAATAACATACTTAAAACTTAATCTGGAAGGGGAAAATATTCACAAAGCCAATCAACACTGCAAGTATTTTTTTCAAACAATTTTGCAATATTTTCTTGTTGTTTTTCTATTTATCCACCCAGTCTGCTACTAGGACTTTTAGACTGCAGCCAAAAGTGATAAAATACAGATTTCTTAAAACCTTGAGTAGAGCTTGAGTAGAACTTGAGTTCTTTATATCTCTTCAAGAGATCAAATTCAGCTCATTCTTTGTTTGCCTTTTAACATGCTTTCCCTTTCCAGGGGAAGAAATAGAAGGTCATGTTTGAAGCTGCAGTGCCTTTTTTGCAAAAGTACATGATATTCCTGAATTGTCTCGTGCTTTTTGGGTGGAAATCTTGTTTCATTCTACGTGCAGTATAAGGAAAAAAAGCCAACATAAAAAAAAAAAAAACCAAAAAACAAAAAACAAAGCAAAACCACAAAAAAAGGGAAATTGTGGTGAAAATCTGTCCAAGTTTTCGAACAGCTTGTCTGAATAATGAGCTCATGCAAATGAGTGACATGCTACAAAAAATTTCTCCTTTCCCAGCATCATCAGCACTGTTTGCAGTTTTGTGTTAAGATTATCCCTTTGGGGGAACTAATTAACTTTTAAGTTTGGGATTGATTCATTTATTGAAACCATCTGAGCTGCTTTGATCATTGCATTGATAGTCAGATACTACCAGAAGTGTGGACTGCAGATCAGCCAAGTGCTCTGAAACAGTAGGGTACTAAGAGGAGTAAAACAGAGGGCTGAGCACCCTGTCACTTTCCTGCACACAGCAGATAACAGCCCATTCTTGGGCCAACTGAGACAGTTACCTTTAGAGACCAGATAACAACTTTTGGAGTGTGAAAACTTAAATAGATTCGGCCCCCTGAATTAATACAGTGTGTGTAGTGTCTGGCAACACAACAGAACCTTTGGGGAAAGAGTAGATCAAATGTAAATAAGCTTAACAGATTGTTGTGGCACCCACCAGTTACAGGAGGGTCCAGATCCTAACCTTGCTCATCAACATCAATTTATAAAGCTTTGAAAACATGGGAAAAGTACACAAGAAGACATGAGTCTTGAGAAGATGTAGAAAGGTCCATAGACAGACAGAGAGAAAGAGATTCTGGGAATCTTAGAAAAAGCTGCTTTAAATAGAAAACATCACTTGGTCCCTAGGATGTGCTGAGAGAGGCACAGCCTGTTTTGGAAGATGGAATTAGCACAGAAGGCTGGGAAGGGAGCAGTGGCTGTCCTGGTGTGGCTCAGGATGGCCACAAGAGGGGAAGCTCCACGGCTCCGAGCTGCCTGACAGCCCTTCCAGCCTTGCCTGCACTGCCCTCCTGCCAAGCCTTTCCCATGGGCATGACTTTAAAATTCCCTTCTCTGTTTAACTACAGAGGATGATGGTGTTATAGCTAATGATTCAGAACCCACCCTACCCCCCTATGACCTCCCCCCCCTCCAATAATCCAATTAGGGAAATTAATTCTTCTCTTTATCAAGTCAGGCTCAGCATGTTTCCATCAGCCCAAGTCTCCCATCTGCCCCCCACCAGCTTGTGCCTACCCCTGGGGGAAAAGAGCACTGCCACTGAGGCAACGGATTGAGGATCAGCCATGTGGCTTAGTTGTGCTTAGCTGGATACGTAGGTGTCTGAGGAAGGGACAATGAGATCTATACAAATGGCTCCACTTCTTTTGCCATGTTCCGTAACTGCTCCAGCATGACCAATGTGGTGCTCTCTATGCATGTGGTACATTGTCAGTTCCAATTCCTTGATCTCTTCTGAAAAGTAGCTAGAAAAGAGACATTGTGAAATGGGCTGCTTCAGCCCATGCCCAGGAGTTGTGAGGAAAGGAGACTGCTCAGATGAGAGCATGGGCTAGACAGGTAATCCTGGGCAGGGTGTGCAGAGCCCCACACAGGCTGAGTGAGCGCGGCAATGCTAGCACATAGTTGGACTTGAGTGCACCACAGCATGCTCTCCTGCTAGTCAATTTGCAGTTGCCAATTTACAGAAGAAAATTTCTTTTTATTTATGTTCCTTGACAAGGACAGATAGAGAGAAGAGTTTATCTTTCAGGGCTTCTACTGTCCTGCATTTCACTGGCAAGTGTTTCCAAAGGCAGAAGTTGAGGTTATTCTCAGCTGCAGAAAATCTCACCATTTCAACAATTAATTAAAATAAAACATCTGCTGGTAGAAAAAGTGCCCAAAAAATGCTCAATTAAAATGAGAAAATGTTGGGTTTATATTTAAAAAAAAATGTAAAATATTCCTGTGTAGAACTTTTTATGCTTTCCTCATACCCACATTCATCAAATCATCAGAAAATGTACTCTATAGAGCAAAAAAAAAACAAAACCAAACCCTCTTCTCTTTCAATCTCTTCAAGGGTTGCTACTATACAATTTTGAGAACAGTCCATTTCCAGACACCCCACAGGAAAATCCTTCTAGGGCTTCTCTGCCTTGTCTCCAGTGTTACTGGGCAATATTTCCTATCTCCTTACTTATCTTCACCTCAGTTGGCCCTGGAGATTTCAAAGATCCAGGCTAATGGGTCACCTGAAATACGTGGTAGTATGGATGAAACAATTCCCCTTTATACATGCAGTATATCTCCTTTCTTTTATGAATAGCAGCTAACCTGTGAAGTTATTTGTTTGCTGCCAAATAAAACCAGGGATAGCAGATCAACACCAGCCAGTGTGTGACACAAATGCAACTCCTGCCTATTATTTGTAAGAGAAGTGAAGCATCTTGTTTTTAAACACTCACATGTTTGTTCCTGCAAAAACTGTTCTGTCTGAACAGTAAGTTGTTAGTGGGATGAATGGAGGAATCAAAGCTGTAGTAACATTTTGATTATTCCTATGATGTATTTCCGCAATTCTTTCCCTCCTCCTTTGCCTTTCATCCTCCCTGTGCAGAAAAGTGGTTGAGCTGCCTAAGAGACGGTTTGGAGTTCCTCTTGACCGAATTGGAGTGAGCCGTCTTGGCAACACCAAGGGTGAGCAGTTCCTGCAAGTAAGCCAAAGTATTCTGGGGGTGGGCAGGCTTGGAGAACCCCCCCTGATCTCAGTGCCATGGAGGTACCAAGTCCATGCCAGTAGGCATGGGAAAGAGCAGCTTGGGGAATGATGGCTTCTTCTAACATAGGTTGTGACTGTCAATTTATCTTGAATGACCTAAATTACAACTTAGTACCCCACTAAAAGAAAAGAAATATTCCTAACATTTTCATCTCCTGTAGACCACCTTACAGTGTGTTTGTCCAAGCCTTGCATTTCTGACATGTAATGTTTACTGCTTTTCTGCTTACAGGTGCTTCTGTTCTGAATGGCTGATGCTGTATTGGAAACATTACAGGAACACAGAAGATCCATCACAGAATGTCTTGTCATTTATTAATGATACGATACTCAAGGAACTGACCTCCTGCAAAATCTGTTTCACACTGCATTTTACAAATGTTACATTTACAGATAATAACAAATTCAATTCATCGGGTCAGAGTGCTCTCACAGTTGTGCACAGTGTCACCAATAGGAGGGAAAATATGTATATTGTTTAATTGCATGGCATTTACTTCTTAAACTTGCAGAAGTTCATTATCCTAGCAAGGACTGTTAGTTTGTTTTGGTTTTTTTTTTTTTAATTGAAAATAAAACTTTCAGAAATGCCAGAAGCAGTCCATGAAAAGCAGACAGTTTGCTTTGCACATTTCTTTCAAGAGGGTGTTTGTTTGGTGGATGGAAGGAGGATTTAACAGTTGTGGGACAAACCTAGAATTCATTTGAACTGCTGTTCAGGAGAAGATATCTACTGACTTTGCTAGGAGTTAGCATGAATAGGAACTGTGACAACACCTTGGTATTTGTCCTGATGTTTTTAGTAGTCTTTGTCTTATCTTTGCACCATATATAGGCATGTATTCATCATGTGGCAGATCCTGAAATGTGGTGAGATTTCTAGCTGCTGCTTTTGAGATGATGAATATATTTCTCTCCTTCCTATGAATAACATAGGATAGCATCCAAATATGAAGTCATCTACTTCCTAGACCATCTGCATCATATGCCTTATTTTAGACTCTTGATGTGTGCATGGGGCATAATCAGACATCAAACTCCAAAAGTTCAAGTATTTCTCAGTCTGGTAAAATGTAAACATGTCTTCTCCACTTCATTTCAGAGTAAAACAGGTTATCTGAAATCCTATTTTATGCTTTTCACTTCTTTCCAGGTTATAAAATGTAGCAGAAAAGAGCTGTTTGATGACATCTCAATGCTCAGATTCCCATTTGATGTTTTCTAAACCTCATGGGCTTTGGTCCATGTCAGCTAAATTCCTTGGATTACTAATCTTGGGTATAAATCATCCTTGGCATTGCAAAAGAAGATCCATTGAGAAAGGGATCATTCAGGATTAAGAAAAAAAATAATTCTTGCCAAACACCCTGTGTTAGGCAGAGAGTAATGCTGAAGATAGGAATTTAGTATTAATTTCCTAATCTTATATGAGGCACAAAGCCCCTAGCTATCAGCTAGCAAAATGGGGAAAAGTACAGTCAGCTTCTCAGTAAGCTGCAGGAAGAGTTGGGATGTCAGCGAGGCTTTGAAATTAAAGCTACTGTGAGGATTGGGACTTTGGAGCAATGGCCCTGCTTCAGGCCATGGTGGGACATGAGGTTCCCATTCAGAAAGGCGGGTATCATCCAATTCATGTCTGAGAGGGGCAGTGTGCAGCCACAGCAGGGACCTTTACTGTGTCCTTCTTGCTTCCAGCCCTTCCCTGAGACCAGGACTGGCTCATCCACAGAAAATTTGTAAGGAACTTTGCTTTTCTTGACATCTCCAAGATGGGCTAATGCTGCTGAAAGCAGCTTCACAAACCAGTGAATCCCATCAATAGGTGAACCTATCCTTCCCATTGAGCAGAGAGTTCTTGAGCTGAGTTACATTCCTCCTTCACTGGGTGAGCTGTCAGTACTTGTGTGTGAGGTGAAGCACTGCAGTTGCTTTCCAGACCAAACTCTTGAAAGTCATAGAAAGACAGAATAAAAGGCTGTAAATCCATGTGGTTGCCTTGGAGTTTTGCTCCCTGCTTTTCCCCTGGTCCCATGGCTCATTTTCTGCCTTTAAACTTGAAGGTGAAAGCTCTGACACCTGAGTAGTTGCCCATAGCCTGAGTGGAGACAAGATTTTCTGTCTGTGCTAGAAGCAAGTCTACAAATGCTGTCTCAGACAAGCCCAGACCCTGTCTTCTGCAGTGCACTGCCACCACCTGTCCTGAACCTGTCCCGAGCCTGCCCTCTGGTTTAGCAAACAGTTATCTTCTTGCACTGAGCTCATCCAGACAGTTTGCACATAATCTGCTTGCGAGGTAGCTGTACGTATGGGGCATGGGCAGATTATGGAAGTGATGACATGACCGCTCACACAGCTATCTGTCTAAAGCAGCATGGACATAGTCATTGTGGGACATATTTTGGGAGACTCAGAGCAGAGGAATCCAGTAATAACACAGAAGCTTTGCAAAGACACTGCTGGATCATAAAAGTATTTTAACAGTGTTTAATGGTTGGCAGGTATTAGCCAGGGCTTCCAAATAAAGAGGGGTTTTAAAGCCTGTAAGTTGTGTGCAGAAATGCCTTCCATCTGAAGGGTGAGGTGAAAGCAAAGCAGGACAGCGGTGTCTGGAGTGCTATTGCTTGGAAGTGGGAGCTAGAAGCTTCAGTTCTGCTCTTGACTTCCTCCTCATTTTGTGGACTACTTGGGAGAAAGCAACAGCCTTCCAGTTCCTCTGCCCCATCCACCACAGAGCACACTGAGACCTCCTGTGGCTTTAGAAGCAGTCTCTGAAATACGTAAACTGGCAGGTGCTGTTTAAAATATGGTGATGTCTGAAAGGCTGAACACCACCATTTGTTTTCTTAGACAATAGTGGATCACTTCAGTCATTGTGCACAGCATGGAGGTCAACAAATGTAACATGATGTACTGCAGCATCCATTCCATGCTAGATTTGCCCTCAGCTGCCTGTTTCCAAATTCATTCAGATGCTTGTGAGAATTTTCTGCTAATAAATCAACACGGTCTACTAGAGTGTCTAAGGGAAATACCTTTAATTATGGCCTGTGGGTCATTAACTTTAGCAAGAGTGACTGCCCAAGCATGGGTAAGGTGTGAGCAGCCGCGATGTGGAGGTGGCACTCCAGCAGAAGCATCTAACACAGCAGAATGCAGTGCCTATAAGGGAACTGTGGGGTAGTTTAAGTACCATAAGCAATTAAGTAACTGCACTGATGGGATGTAGCAAACCATGTGGGCTAAAAATGAGTGCTAAGCAGCATTTTCCTCCAGGGAATTCCTGTGTCTAGAATCAAAGCAAACCATCAAATAGCCACAGACACTGTATTCCTTTTCCTGGCTTGCTGATGATTTGTCACACTGGGCTGGGAAGTCATGGCTCCAGCTAGCAGGTAACAGAGGGAGCCTGCTGCTCCAGCCTTCCGTTGCACTGGGATTTCCTGCAAGCTTAAAACTATTACAAAATCTGAACACCAGCTTTTGTTATAGACCTCCCTTTCAGCTGGAGCACCAGACTCTCAAAGAGACACTTCTCTTGGCAATAGGCTATATTTTTTTCCTGGATTTGGTGCTGTAGTGAGGGTATGTGGAAGTATGCTCCTGTGTACCCTTTCACTTGCACAAAACCAACAGAAAATGGGAAGTGCGTTCTGAATCACTGCCAAGGAAATGACAAAGAATTAATGTTAGCAGCAAAATGTCCTTTGTGTGTCATTAGACCTCACTGATACAATCAAGCTGGTTTTATTCCACAGATACCAGCTTTGGCCTCTAATAGGATGACTAGATCTCCCATTAATGAAGTCCATTCAAGGTGCTGCTGTGGTGTGTACTTCTTGCCAGAGCCCAAGGCAATGAATGTAGCATAGCAATTACAGCTTTGACAGTGGTAAAGTTTTGAAGAATATGTAGCATGGCTCAACAGAGCTGGAGAGACAGTTCAGTTCTAGTCAAAATCAGCCCACAGTGGCTACCAGGTTCTGATCTGTAGGAAACCTCAAAGTTAGCATTGGGATTTATTTTGAATGTGCAACTTTGGGAACGTGGTCCTTTGCTTTTGCAATTAAACATGGATAGCATGACTTAAGATGAATATATGTAGAAACCACTGATGGATTGTGATCTCTTCCTTTTGGACAGGGGCAAGCATATTCTGAAGTAGAAAAAGCCAGCTAGCATCTGCACTGACCAGTCAGATCAGCCAAAAATCTCTGCTCAGAACATTTCTTTGGGGTGAGTAGGTAGAAATCAGTGGGTCTGGTCGAGTCCTATGAGAACAACAGGATGTATTATTGAGGAAAACCCAACTGTTATTTCCAATTCTGGTCAAAAGAAGGGCTTCTTCCTCAGGCACATTAAAACAGGGCAGTGTTGCTATACCTGGGTGTTTAATGGGAGCCTCTTTTTGATTGTAACTCCACATGAACCATGAAAGTAACAAGAATCTGCATCAAGGGAAATGTGCTGACCTTTGGGCCTCTGCAAGGGGTGAGAAAGAAAATGGCATATGCTTCTGTGCAACAGAAAATCTTTATTGGAATTATATCCAAAGGATTCAGACTTCTATGCCTGTCCTCCCCCAAACCTACTGTGTATGCTGACAGGATACAACAAGGAACAGCTCTGGCTCAGCAAGCTGAGGCAGGCAGCCCTGAGCCCTTCACCTCACACCCAGTCTGCCTTCCTGTCCCAACAGCAGGTGTTAGGTCATCACAGACCTGCTCCCAGGAGGTGACGGGAAACCCAGACACCACCGTGAGTAACATCTGCAGATGTGGGCAGAGGCCCAAGCTCAGGGGAGCTGCGTTAGTGTTTGGTGCCTTGGGGTAACTGGTGAGAAGGGAAAGGGTGTACAGTGGGTGCCTTGGGGTAACTGGTGAGAAGGGAAAGGGTGTACAGTGGCAGCAGACTAGATGGCACACACAGGACAGCAAGGAAATTTGGGAAGCATCTTCCAAGTAGAAAATCACAGTAGGTTAAACCTGGAAGGGAGGAATGGTGGAGAGTTGTGGTGGGCTACCAGCTCTTGTGATGGTCCCTGTTAGACTTGGCTATGGTGCAGTTATGGAGGATGGCATCCAGGTTAGCAGCATGATGAGAGAACAGAACAAACTCTTAACACATTAATACCCAGCACGGCAGATTGGGGAAGGGCTCATCTTCATCCTCCAGTCCTGGCAAGCCTTCAGATGCAATATTTCCAAAAGCAGGCTGTGAAGGGATACAAGAGAAAGATGTTAGTATCCAGGTGGCTTTCTACCTTCCTGATGTAGCCTTGGAGTAGGTTCCAAAAGCCCCATGTCTTGAGAGTGTTGGAGTGTAAGGCCAGCATTGTGGTTTCTGGGTACATCTCAATAACCAGCTTGGACTTCATGTAACACTTTTGGAAGGTGGTTCTTTTAGCTCCTTACAGTGTAAATTAGGGGGTCTAAAAGTTGTTTCTGTGTTGCTTGATTTATTAGGGTTTGCCTTTCCTTTTGCTCTACTTCAGCAATGTCAGCAATCAGCTTTTAATTCCTGGTCTGCTGCCCAGCAGTGCCTCAGAGTTATGTGCAGGGTTTTTCACCTGTGGTTGACAGGGAGAGCAGGATACTGACTGGAAGAGACCAGATCTTACAACTTTTTTTTTAAACCCAGTCACTCTAGCACTCTGCTGTTAACTTTTCCTCAATACTGATCTCTGTGGGATATTCTACAGAAGACTAGATTAGGACGCACATTTCAGTGTTGTAAAAAATAGCTGTATAACTTGCATGTACTATCTAAATCTTGTGTGGGTCTCCTAAACATCAAGTACAAGAAGAGATTTCTACCTGTTTTTTTCTTGGGAGAAAGCTTTGACTTCATCAGCAGTGCTCATGCTGAGACATGAGCTCCTCCCAGACTGGAATCACTTTGGTGAAGCCAAAGATTCTCTGTTTCAGTTTCTGGCAGAATTTGATTTAAACCTGGCAGGTGGAAGTAGTTTTATCTACATTTGAACCTTCCAGACTGGTGGGACTATGAATTAGACTATCCAAATTAATGACAGCCTCCAGGGTTACTTATAATTTGCAAATTGTCTGAGGATCACCTAAGCACTTAAGCAAGACTGGCACAAAAGGATTTTCTCCTGGCTGTCTGGCAAGTTGTCAGCTTGCACGTATGCAGAGCATGTGGAGAAAGGACAGAACTAGCTCTTTTGGTTTTAGGCCAGATCTGTCATCAGTGACTTCTGTTTTACAGCTGCCACTGCTTTGTGGAGGAATCCACTGAAAGCCAGTGTGAACTGCATTGTCCATGTGCTTGTCAGGGGCAGCCTTGCAGGGGCACTGGTGCAATGTGCTCTTGAGTCATTGGATACAGACTGGACAAAGCTTGAAGACCAACTGAGGGACCTAAAAGATCTTAGTTCTCTGCATTCTTGGTTGATTTCCATATCCTTTTCAGCTGCTTTTCAGCAGCTTCTTTTTTTCTCTGTAGGGAGACAGTGAGCTTGGCAGAGGGGACTGCTTGCAGTCCACATCTCATTATTGCCTTCAGCACCAGTTTTGTGCCCAGAGCAAAGTGACGAGTGCACTAGGAGGCCGTATTCATACAGACCTGCCCCCCTCCGGGACAGGGACTCATTGCCCATGTTCCTCTGTGAAAAGAGGGAGGCAACACTGACTGCCTCCGGTGAGGCCCTGGGTGTGCTGACCCAGTGTATCTGACAGTGAATGGGGTTGGGTACATGGTTCTTCTCACCAGCTGCTAAACCAGCCAGCCAGCTCAGTACATTTGAGGCATGTTTACTGTCACTGTCTTTGTTGCAGAAAGGAAGCCCTGGAGGTGAGAGCTGGACAGGATGGCTACAGAGCTCTAACCCAAAACCTACCGCGTTTTTTGGGCTGGGATGCTGAGAGGCTTTCCAAGGCATAGGCCACCTCTGACCCTTCCTCATTTGAGAGCTGATCCTTCAACTTCTCTAGCTGTTTAAAAAGAAACACATCAGTAAACAAACACCCCACCATGAGGTGCTCCACAGCATGCTGGCAAATGCAGGGCAGCTCTGAGACAGGAGGTACAGGCAGCCTGGCTGACAGCATCACTGGGAAGGACAGAGTCCTTCCTGGAGCAGGCCCATTCCAGAAGGATTTGCTTTTGGAACACTCACACCTCCTCACGTCCTCCTCCATTAAGTACTTGTTTAGTGGCAGCACTGTAAGCACCCTCTGCTTTCCCCCCATACCCCAGAGTGCAAACCCTTGTGGAGAGGAGGCTGTGCAGAAGGGTGTTGCACCACTAAGAGTCAAGTCAGTGCTGGGTCAGGAGGTCTCCAGGCATCTACCCACTGCAGCAGAGAGCATTGCTTCTCTGTTGCCCTGGCTTCTCCCTCCCTTTCCCTCCCTCTCTCCCTTTCCCTCCCTCTCTCCCTTTCCCTCCCTCCCTCCC